>ML105942.1:64728-85087 GCA_003697995.1 Taxidea taxus jeffersonii | reverse complement strand
ACTAATGGCTTCTGAGATTGATGGCTATGAAAATCATGAAGGTCTAGTGCTGCTGGGGCAATCTTTCCTGCAACCTGGACAGATGTGAGGAAGAATGAAGACAACAGGGGAAAAGAAACAAACAAACAATAGAACCAACAGCGGAACATCTATATGCAAGTGTTTGAAGTTATTCAAACCCTGAACTTTTCATGCGTGGATAAATTCCCTTTTGTTTAAGCTACTTTGCACTGGGTTTCTATTACTTGTAACCAAAAGGGATTGGACTGATGAAGAGAAGGAGAACAGGGAATGAAGGGATGGTGAGGACAGGAAGGTCTTATAACTATAGCTAGACAACAGCCTTACAACAGCATCTATGACAGGAAGGTGGCTGGTTCCCTATTGGTTCCCTTCCTTTGTCTTTTGTAGGCCCAGGACAGTTTGCTAAACCAGAATATGTTAACAGATTTAGGTCAGAGCTGAGAAGTGGGTGGAATTGCCTTCTACTTTTTGCTTCTGCCTTAGGCATGCTTCTCCTCCTCTGACCTCTTCCTTCTCCTTCCTCAAACACAACCTCAGTACTCCCCTCACTTCCAAATATCATTTCTAGGAGAGTTCAACTCTCAGCACAGCTGACATTCTTACCCTCCTTCTCCTCCTGCCTATATTCTCTGCCAGCTCATACCCTTGGACCAGACAGGGAACTCCTGGCCAAGACCACTTTACATCTGACTTCTCATGGTGTAAGCCAGTTTAAGTTGCCCGATGCCCTTTTCACTTACAAAACCCCCAGAGAAACTCCTTTCCCTTGGGCTGAGATTCCAACCATTTAAACCATTTAAATCCCATGCATATGCGATGCATATTATAAATCTTAATCCACCTACAATTCCTATTTAATACCATAACTCTAACCTTATAGTCTATGAGCCTGTATTTGAGGGAAAGTTATAACCAAATGTCCCCAAACAGCTTGTAATCTTTAAAAAAACATAAAAAATGAAAGAAGATGGGATCGGGAGGGAGAAAAACCAAAAGAGACTCTTAATGTCATAAAACAAACTGAGGGGGGTTGGGGGAAGAGGGGTTGGGTGAGGGTGGTGGGGTTACATCATATGTTTAAATAAAGCTTAAATAAAGTAAAAAAAAAAAAACATAAAAAATGAAAACCAGCAGTGTCAAACTTTTAAAAATAGGAAACTGGTGCCATCTTGTGGTTACAAAGAAGTAAAAATAAAAATTTTGTCTCACTTTTTCAATATATTAAAGAATCATTGCCAAAATCAGGCCCACCTTAAACAATCGTTTCCCTCGGTGTTCTGAAATTCCCAGATAAAACCTCTTTATTCCTCCTTTAGAATATTGTTCATGTGGAGAGTTTTCCCTGTCAATCAGACTTATTGCTATCTCAGCCAGGAAAATTTGATTTCCTGAAAAAATAGTTTCCATGATTATACTTTGATTTTTGAATCAGAGACAGATCTTAATTCTGAATGCTAAGGTAATGCATTCATGGAAAAGAGCTCTAAAACATTTTTTAGGCATTAACATGGTAATCAGCAAATGTCTTTGAAACATGATTCCAAGCACTGGAAACAACATATGACTGGATTTTTTGAGTCCATGAAAGTATAGGTTGACTTCCAGAAAACGTAATGCTATAAAAAGTGTTAAAATCCTTCTTCCCAGAAATGTCTGGAGTGACCAAAGTAATAAGATGGGCATGAGCTAAAATGTCATCCCAAATGCCCCACATCTTATAGACTAAAGGAAAATGCCGTAAGCAACTAACAAGCATCCTTACTTTGAATACAAAATGGTGCCATGGAAAGCAGAAGAAGGCCTTCTGTATTATAAAGGAATTCTGGTATTTCACATCTGTTCATGAAGACTAAAGGGATATCCCCATAAGCAATAATATTTGGGTGGTCTGCATTTATACTAATATATAGGACCTCCTAGTATAAGTTGATACAGTAATTTAAATAGTTTATGTTTAAATTTAATAATATACCTCAATAAGAAACATGTTTGTGGGCGCCTAGGTGGTTCAGTCATTAAGCATCTGCCTTTGGCTCAGGTCATGAATACAGGGTCCTGGGATGGAGCGCCCCTCTTTGGGCTCCCTGCTCCTTGGGAAGCCTGCTTCTCCCTCTCCCACTTCGCCTGCTTGTGTTCCTGCTCTTGCTGCCTCTCTCAGTCAAATAAATGAATGAATAAATAAATGAATAAATAAATAAATAAATAAAATCTTAAAAAAAAGAAGAAGAAACACATTTGTACTTTATAGGACTAGAAAGTAAATATACACGAGAGCCTGTGTGGCTCAGTTAGTTAAGCATCTGCCTTTAGCTCAGGTCATGATCTCAGGGTCCTAGGATCTAGCCCCACATTGGGCTCCCTGCTCAACCAGGAGCCTGCTTCTCCCTCTCCCTCGGCCCAACCTCCACCACTCATGTGCTCTCTTTCTCTCTCTCAAATAAATAAATAAAATCTTTTTTTTAAAGTAAACATACAAATCTGCACTATTTGCCTGATGGGAGTTATTGATAGGAACAATGAGAATAGAAATAGTAGCAGACTAAGAGGATGATTGTGGAGCTGACCAGAGCAAGAAGAAAAGAAGAAAAGTGAAACATGAAAGAGCCAGGGAGGGCAGAGAGAAGGAGAGCAAAAGGGTATTACATAAGCATAGGGTAAAATCGTTGTGTGATGATCACATGAGGCTGAGCAAATTAAAGAGTAGTAACAATAAAAGCCAACATTTGTTGAACACTCACCATATGCCAGGTAGATTGTCAAATTCTGACTGTGTAATATTTAATCATCTTTGAAAAAGAAAAAAAAGTAGGTGAGCTTCCTAACACTACTAGAATTAGATGGCTATATGGGATATTTAGCAGAATTTTTCTCTAACTTCAAAATTCCAGAGATGGCTTTTAATATATATGACATTCTGCTTCAGAACCTTGCATGGTGTCCGTACATTAACTAAACAAATATGCCAGACTTTTTTAAAAAGGAGACACTGAAACATTTTTAAATGTTCTAAAGTCAGGATAAAATGGCCATATACGCACAAATTTTTGAAATCTCTCTCTTTCTTTAAAGATATATTTATTTATTTTAGAGAGAGAGAGAGCATGCATGCAAGCAGGAAGAGGGGCAGGAGAGGGAAGGAGAGAGAGAAGCTCAAGCAGACTTCTCACTGAGCATGGAGCCTGACATGGGGCCCAATTCCACAACCCATGAGATCACAACCCATTTGATGACCACCTGAGCCGAAATCAAGAGTCAGATGCTTAACCAGCTGAGCCCAGGTGCCCTTCTTGAAATCCTTTCAAAATCACTCTTGAAAGTGAATGACATGAACTTAAAAAATAAAAACAGTAAAGAACAGGTCTTTTATGATGAAACAAACAAACAAAAGGTCCAATCTTATACCACTACCTTGCACCAAATTAAGATATAATGCCAGGAATGGAAAAGTGACTCCCTTTTCAGAGAAGAGTATGCAAAGTAGCAGCAAGTGGGAAAACTCTGGAAAACCTGCAGTGCTGACAGGTCAGGGGCACAAAGAGCATAGCTGGTTTCCAGCCTCTTTCCCATGCTGGCAGGAAAGGGCTCAAGGCCCACACTTGGAAGACCGGCCAAATTTATCTTCCATTTTGGCCCAAGGAGAAAAAACTGAAGGGCCAAAGTCCAATCACCATTTTTACACTTCTGGCAGTGGAAGGAGCGGTGATTCAGCTAAGAGAGGAAAATCCAGAACTATTTTTTTTTCACATTTGAATGTCTCTGTAATCTAACTGCTTAAAAAATTCTACAGCAAAAGAAATTTTCCATCTCCCAGATGGAAGAGTATGTGATAATACAATCATCATTCCTTGTGTTTTTCCTATACCTTTGCATAGAAGAGTTATCTTTGCTGCGTTTTAAAAAAATGTTATTCTAAATGTAGGTCTCTGATTTTTTTTTAGGTATCTTATAAAAATTAGTCCATTAGGCATTATTAGCATAGAACTAATATGCATTTACCATAGTGAAGAAAATATTTGTTATAAGAAAATAACTGCCCTTCCATACTCATTTGTGGGTCTCTCTGGGACTTTCTAGGACCTTTCTTACTGCTAATAGAATTAGATTTTGCTCTAGGCCCTGAAATGGGAATGAATGGTATATTAATTGAATGATCTCAGTGGCCATTCTGAATTTAAAGATGAATGTTCACTTCTGTTCTATTTCCTATTCCAAATTTTGCCCAGCTATATTGCCCAACATGGCCTCTCAGAGTTTCTGCAGTGAGGTTAAATAACAACACTAAAACATTACAATGAAGTCAAATCTTCCAAAGTAAATTAAAATATTCCAAAAATCATATATCAACATACCGTGATACTCCTAAATTCAATAAAAAACCCTCCCATTGTTAGTTTCCCAGTGATATAGTGATATAATTAAAAGATATAAATCTTAAAAAAATAAAATCTAAAATCATTTAGTTGAAGTCCCAAAGCGCTAAAGTGTGAAAAAATTCTGCTGTCCCTGTGCATTTCGAATCCAAGAAATTAAAGTCCCCAATTTCAGTTTAAAGTCTAAATAATCATTCTCCTCAACTGCTCATTCTGCTCAATTTCAGTTAGATGAATTTTCCATGTCTTCATTCTTTAAGCAGCTGCAGCCTGGACTGTCTTTCTCTAGAGTGGCTACAGTTCAGATCCTCAGATTTGGTGTCTATTTCCTTACTACACAGCTCAGCAGCCTATGAAGGACCTAAAGCATATAAAATTGCACAGCAATTGTTTTTCACACCTACACGTTAACAAAAATAAAACAATCCCCAAATCTTAGGATAGTTAACCCAAACATAATTATGTTCCAAATCTCAGCACTTAGTGTCGTCAAAAGTCATAATAGAAACTCAAAAGTATCTGAAAAATATTTCTTTCAAATTTACTAGTCAACCTATGTTGCTTGTTTGGGGCCCATGATCATGACCCCCAAAACCAATTAGGGTTGCCCAAGAATGTCCATAGCAGGGCACCTGGGTAGCTCAGGTGCAACTTTTGTTGGGCGACTGCGTTCAGCTCAGGTCATGATCCTGGAGCCCCAGGTTTGAGTCCTGCATTGGGTTCACTGCTCAGTGGGGAGTCTGCTTCTCCCGCTGGCCTCTTTGCTCTCATGTTCTCTCTCTCTCTCTCTCTCAATCTTTCTCTCTCTCTCTCTCAAATAAATAAATGAAATATTGGAAAAAAAAGAATTTTCATAACATTATGCATAACAGCCCCCCAAAAAATGCAAACAATCCAGGGGCGCCTGGGTGGCTCAGTTGAGTACCCAACTCTTGCTTTCCCCTAAGGTCCTGGTCTCAGGGTCACTACACTGAGCTCTGCTAGGCTATGTGCTTAGCAGGGAGTCTGCTTCTGTCCTTCCCCCTTACCCACTGCCCCTCCCCACTGCTGTCTCTCTCTTTCTCACATAAATAAATAAATAAATGTCTAAAAATAAATGTAAACAATCCAATGCCATCAACTGATGAATGGATAAACAGATGTGGCACATCTATGCAATGAAAAATCATTCTGCTAAAAACTAATAGCTACATGCTACGATATGGATGAACCTTGAAAACATTATGCTGAAGTGGAAGAAGTCAGTCACAAAGGCTACACACTGTATGATCCACTTATATGAACTATCCAGAATCGGCAAATCTGTAGAAATAAAAAGTAGATTATTGGGACGCCTGGGTGGCTCAGTTGGTTAAGCAGCTGCCTTCGGCTCAGGTCATGATCCCAGCGTCCTGGGATCAAGTCCCACATCGGGCTCCTTGCTCGGCAGGGAGCCTGCTTCTCCCTCTGCCTCTGCCTGCCTCTCTGTCTGCCTGTGCTCGCGCTCTCTCTCTCTAACAAAGAAATTAAAAAAAAAAATCTTAAGTCAGATCTCCCTTATTAAAAAAAAAAAAAGTAGATTATTGATTACCAGCTGGTGGGGTTGGAGAGAAATGTGACTGACTGCTAATAGATGTGGGGTTTCTTTTTGGTGTGATGGAAATATTCTGGAATTTGTTACTGGTTTTAGTTAATGGTAAACAGGCAATAGTGATAATTAATATAATAAAAATTACTGATATGTACATTTTTAAGCCATGAATTTTATTTATATTTATTTATTTATTCATTCATTCATTTTTAATCAGGGCGCCTGGGTGGCTCAGTCATTTTTAATTTCAATCATTTTTTTAAAATTTTAATTCCAGTGTAATTAACATAGTTTTAAATTAGTTTCAGGTGTATAAGATAGTGATTCAACACTTCTATACATTACTCAGTGCTCATCATAAGTGCACACTTTCTTTTCTTTTTTTTTTTATTTTATTTTATAAGTGCACTGTTAATCCCCTTCACCTATTTCACCCATCCCTCCACCAGTCTCCCCTCGGGTAACCATCTGATTGCTCTCTATAGTTCAGAGACTGGTTTTTGTAAATGAGTCCTTTTATACCTCAATTTTTAAAACCCTTGGGAGAACATCTCAAAAGAGGTTAAATTTGATACTATGCGACTTACTTTTGTGGGACCAGGATGTGGTAGGGGCTGGAAGTCACTCATTTCTTTTCTCAGGGACTGTCATTTGAGATATTCCCCTCTCTCTCTTTTTCCCTTAAACTGGCAAGGGAAGCAGTCGGCATCAGACCCTGAGAAGCAGCTCTTCCCGTTCAGTTTCCATTGCCTCTTGAGGGCCATCTTTCTGCATGGGTGTGGGCTCCCACGTGGTGACAGGGCCTGCACTCTCTCCCAGGAACCGGTGTTTTTAGTCCCGAGCCACAGTGGAGACTGCCCCTTGTTGTGGAACATCTTAGGTCTGCGAACCCAGCTTCCCAGGGAATGTTCCTCCCCAGAACTATTTCAGCAGGAGAACCACTTTCAGCAAGCTCCTGAAATAAAGGGGCTTTTGGTGAAGTGCGCCTCTAGAGGTCTTGTGGGACAAATCCCTGTGTCATTTCTACTGGAGACCGTGCATCCTAGGGTTTGAGATGTTACAGGCTCTGGATGTCAAAGTGGGGAACGATTCTCAAAGGCTGTTTATAAACCATGCATATCCATGGCTTAGTCCCTCCATAGATTCCTCCCTTGGCTCTGAATTCAGTTCAAATACTATTAACTGGGCACCTGGGTGGCTCAGTCAATTATGCATTTGCCTTTGGCTCAGGTCAGGATCCCGGGGTTCTGGTCCCTGCTCAGCTAAGAGCTAACTTCTCCCCCTCCTTTCCCCTCTGCCTGCTGCTCCACCTGCTTGTGCTCTCCCTCTGTCAAATAAATAAAATCTTAGCAAATACAATTTTTTAAAAAAAGCACAAAAAGAGAGCAGCCAACCCACACCTGCACAAGCCCTTTACGTGCACGCTAGTTATCAAACTCATACACATGATTTAGCTGCATTAAATTGGCCTGCAGACCTAGTTGAAAATCAAATTGTAAAAGTAGCAAATTATCCCCAATCAAGATGCTCTTGTCCTTTTGAGTGAATCCTTGCCTCAGCTGCATTTGTTACTGAGGTCCTGATGGCCCCCTGTCTGCAGGCAGTGAGACCTTATAAAGCTATTAAATATCAGTGTCATTCAAAATGAAACTGTTGTAATTCAAATTCTAAAGCCAGCCCCTGCTAGGCACCATGACCACCCACCATTAGTTGAAGACCAACATCTAAAACAACCACTTCCCTGTGGTCAGAGTGGCCATAAATTACAGTGACTCACCAAAGTCAAAATCTCACATTGCCTAAGACTGTAAGTGTTTGCCAGGGGCCATGAGACATTAGAAAGAAAAAAATTTATAATCTCACTGCACAAAATAGGCCACTGCAAACTCCTAAGGACATGAATCCTCATGGCCTGGCTCTAGATATTCCTTCTCTGAATATCATTGTGTTCCTGATTCACAAACAGAAACGGATAGATTATCTGTAACTTCCTACATAACCCCAAGCCCTCACGCCTTAACCAAACACAAAGCTCTCTCTATATATAATGATCTCAACGGCTTTAAAAATAAGCATCAGGGACTCCTGGATGGCTCAGTGGCTTAAGCTGTTGCCTTCGGCTCGGGTCATGATCCCAGCATCCCGGGATTGAGTCCCACATCGGGCTCTCTGCTCGGCAAGGAGCCTGCTTCTCCCCTCCCCTCTCGGCCTGCCTCTCTGCCTGCTTGTGTGATCTCTATCAAATAAATAAATAAAATCTTTAAAAAAAATAAAATAAAAAATAAAAATAAGCATCAAAATCCTAAGCTCCAAAACAGAATATACTAAAATGGTAATAACAACTGTCTTCAAGTGATTGGATGGTGAATGATTTCTATTTTCTAATTTTAATCTCCAAAATTTTTCTATAAAAGTTTCAATTATTTACACAATCAGAAAATTCCCTAACTGCCTCTGTGTCGTGGAAGGGCCACACGTCTTGCTTTCACCTCCAGAAGCCAATTCTGACACTTCCTAGAAACTGCTGTAGCCTCCTGACATTGGAATGAGTCTGGATCTCACAGTTGTATCACTACTAGCCCAGGAGCCTCTATTTCTCCCATAAAGTTATGGGGTTTAACATAGAACCTCTGAAATTATAAGCAAAACAAAAATAAAGCAAAGTGACCAAATGTTTGGATTTGTCTTCATTTACCAGATAGCCAGGAAGCTCACAAAAGCCTTGACTGTCTTCCAGAGAGAGTCGTAGAGAACAGAGAACATGACACAGTTTTACTTTCGCTAGCTAAACAAGTCCACAAAGATGGGGCTATGATCATTTTCAATTTGGAACATTAGCTGAACTAGAAGAAATCTCAGCAGGCACTAAACAGATGTTTACTGTCATGGTGAAGTCTATAAAGATGCATTTTAAAGTTAAAAGATTAAAAGAATATTTGGTCAGGGGCACCTGGGTGGTTCAGTGGGTTAAAGCCTCTGCTTTCGCCTCATGATCCCAGGGACCTGGAATCAAGCCCCATGTTGGGCTCTCTACTCGGTGGGGAGCCTGTTTTCTCCTCTCCTTCTCTCTCTGCCTGCCTCTCTGCCTACTTGTGGTCTCTGTCTGTCAAATAAATAAATAAATCTTTAAAAAAAAAAGAATATTTGATCAAACTAAATCGAACTCAGCATGATGAACAACATGCCGTATATGCACGTACACAGCCCCATCCAATGTTTATCAATGTATGGGAAAAAAAACAGTGAGTCATCTCCCCATCACCTAGTAAGAAAAGCAGTTGAGGTAATAATTTGAAATTCCCTTCCCTCCACTGTATGGGTGAACCAGCCCTCCCTCTTCTGCAAGGGTCTTGAAGGAGAGGAGAGCACCACGGGCCTGCTTCCAACTGTACTGTCTCTTCTTCCTCATCTCCCTTGTCCCTCCTCAGCTTTCCCCACCAAGCCACGGAAACTGCTTTTGCCCTCTTGGTTACCAGATTCAATGGGGGCTTTCTTGCCCTCAACTCTATTCAATATTGACCCCACTGTCTTTCTGCCACCACATAGTCCTGGTTTCTTCCTCCTTTTTCTCCCTGGCTCCTTGGCTGGCTTCCCCACTGCTAAAACAATGAATGTTTCAGGGCTTCAGGGCTTCAAGGCTTCAGGGCTTCCGGGCTCAGTTCTGGTCCTCTTCCCTATACAAACTCTCTGCAAGTGACTTCATCTAGTTCCATAGCTTGGAAGACCATAAACAGACACTGACTTGTATTTCCGGGTCAGACTTTCATCCAAGTTCCAGTCTCATGGACCAAACTGTCTACTTGACACCCCCAATGGCTGTCTGTGGAGCATTTCAAAATTCCTATGTCCCTAATGGAACATTCCCTTTCTCTCTCCCTTTCCCATCTCAATATGTTCCTTTCTATTCGTCACCATCTCAGCAAATGACACCATTACATACTCAGCTATTCAAGCCAAAACCTAGAAGTCATCCTTCATTCCCCCTTTCCTGGGCCTCCCAGTCCAATCTAGCACTGACGAGTTGACTCAGACCTGAAAAGTATCTTATCTCTACCCTAGTCCAAGCTATCAACATACCTTCCCTGGAAAATTCCAACTGTCTTCTAAAGGGTCTTTCAGTTTACATCCTCGCCTCCTTCTGTTCCATAAGGCAAAGTTTGAAAACATAAATTCAGTTAATGTCACTCTATTGCTTAAAATCTTTCAATGACAGGCGACTGGGTGGCTCAGTCAATTAAGCATCTGCCTTTGGCTCAGGTCATGATCCCAGGTCCTGGAATGGAGCCCCACAACTGGCTCCCTGCTTCTCTCTCCTCTCTGCTTGTGTTCTCACTATCTCTCTCTCTCTTTCTCAAATAAATAAATAAAATCTTAAAAAAAAATCAGTGACGTCCTACCATACTTAAAACACAAATTTTTAAAGATAGTCTACAAAGCACCCTGTATGATGTAGTTTTCAATTTCATCTTCTACTATATATCCATATACTTGATTTTTTTAACATTTCTTTGTTACCTCAGATCTTTGCACTTTCCCCTTTTACTTTTGTGCTATAACTGAAGACTTTTTAAATAAATCTTAAGATTCTTTTGATCAAACCAATATTTTAGATAACCTATTGGAGTTGTTTTCAAATCTTCATAAAAGTATGGCCAATTAAGGATGTATCCAAATTCTTTGGCCCAGATAATAAGGCATGTCTTCCATTGGGAGCTGTAGGGACTTCCTGGAACCTGCAGCCTGTAGAAATGTTTCATTTAGCCTCCTAAGATTCTGGGATTACTGCTTCAACCGTCTAAGGACAACAAGAACATTGATTTTCCACAAATCCAAAATTGTTAACCTTAGCTCCCCTGATAAATTCTTGGGACTCTTTGCAAGCATCCCGGCTTGCTGGAATGGACAGATTCAACCTCTTAGTGTTTATGCTGTTTACATTGTCTAAATACTGCAAATATGGAAGGATCTTTACATAGTGCAGCTTAATGAGGTCTACTATTCCTCCTGCAGATTCAGTGTGGCCACTGCTGCCTTTCACTGACCAACCTACCCTGTTGTTTATTTCTTCCAATGGTGTTTGCTAATGTCTCCACTTCAGTGGGATCTCCAGCAGACATTCCCATGCTGTGAATCTTGTACTGTACTCTTAATGGGTCAACATGGGTCAAATAGATGCTCTATAGGGGCCTCTCCTGCTCTTCTGAGATGGTCTGGTGATGAGAGTAGCTGACTTTGATTGACAGCGATGGCACTGATGACTCCCCAGACTGTTGTATGGCCTTCTAGAGCTTGATAAAGGAAATAATAAAAATATCATAGCTTTTATTTCCAAAATTAATTATAAGGGTAATAGTGATGATAAGTAAGTAATATAAATTTTTAATGACTGTCCATATAAGGAATTGTCCTGACCTGGGGTCAATAAAACATGGTTCTTGACTTCTCCCTCCTTTACTATCTTGCACAATGACTCACAAATTTTGGAGTGAATTTAAAAATCTGGGAAAGTTGGGAGTGACATCACCAAAATAACGATGTAGGAGACCTCCATCCCTTCACAAAGATCAATAATCAGAAAGCTATCCATGAACAAAAATGGCTCTGGAAGAGCTCAGGAGTCCTCTTAAGAAACCTTAGCAACACAGTGAAGCAAAAACACTTGTGAATAATAACACAAGAAAAGGAGAACATTTCATTTTGCCTGCATCATCTCACCCCTCAAGCTGGCACTGCTCAGTGCCACGAGTCCCCAGCCAGAAAGAGTTCCACTTACCAAAAAAGGAAGAGCAGAGTGAGTGACCAGCTTCTCCAGGCTTTCGGGTACTACACAAAGGTCCCAATTCAGTTTTACCCCACCCAGAGACCAACAGAAGTGAGACATGCAGAGATGACTCGGAATAAGAAGAAACACAATAGCTACTAATAGCAGCCACGTAGTAGGACCCCCTGCAGCGAAGCCCAGCAGGTTTGGCCAGTGAAGAAAAATCAATTACCAACTTAGCCTCCAGGGAATTAAGTTTCACTAAATTTCACTAAGGTGAAAACCTGCAGTTCTCACCAGCTTTCAGTTTTTGGCATTTGCTGACAACCATTGTCTGGGTCTCTTCCCATTAATTCCCCTCTCTGGCTGCAAAAAGAGCCTGGAAACCACACCAGCAGCCAGCCCAGGCCTCTGTAGTTGCACAAGTGTAAAATGCCAGTCTAGACCCCCAACGCTGACCCCACCACCCCCAATGCTGACCCCACCACCATGTGTGCACTTGGGGCTAGCCTATCTAGCTGTGCACTTGCACACTGCAACCCTGACAAGCCTGACAATTGTCACTGGCCTCTGCTGAAGTGTGCAGGCCTTGGAGTAAGATTGTGGAGGCATAGGGGAGCACACCAACAGCCAAGGATTCTGTAATTGCTTGTGGGCCTGGATTAGGCCCTGTATTCTGTCACTAGCCCCACCAGCTGTGCACCCGCACATCCCAGGTTTGAATCCTGTCAAGAGTCTACACTGCTATACACCCATGGGGATACCCAACAGCCACAGCAGTGCATGCCGGGGAGTCTGTAGCTGGACCTGTCCTTTGCTGCCTGCCATGACCCCACCACTGCATGATGTGCCCAACTGGCACATGACATGACACAGGCACCTGCAGCTAGACTCTGCAGCCAAGTATGCCACCACGTGCTCTAGCCACCACCACTACATGCCTGCTCCCAAGCCACTGTACCTGGAAAGTGTCACTGAGGACCCCAACTGCCCTTGGAGCCAATATGGACCCGTTGAATGCTTACCAGGGACAACAGTGTTGTCAATGCTGTGAACCCCAGTGGCCTTAGCCAAAGAGAACCATGCCACCCACAGCCCACACTTGGTGCCCTGCATCAGCATGCCCGCACCCTGAGATCAAAGTCTTATATTACCCAAGTCAGGCCATAAATTTCAGGTGACAACTTCAAATGCACAGACCTACAAAAGGCTACTGGAATCACAAAGAATTAGGAAAAGATGACTCCACCAAAGGAATAGAGCAAACCTCCAGTAACTGACCCCAAAGAAATGGAGATCCAAGAATTGCTCAACAAATAATTCAAAACAGTTGTTCTAAAGATGTTCAGGAAACTATTAAAAAAACACATATAAGCAACTTAACAGAATCAGGAAAACAATAAAAGAGAAAAATGGAAAGTTCAACCAAGAGAAAACATTTTTAAAAACACCAAACAGAAATTTTGGACCTGAAGAATACAGTAACTGAATAGTTCAATAGAGAGCTTCAGTATCAGACATGAAAAAGCAGAATAAGGAATCAGTGACATAAAAGAGAGATTAACTGAAATTATCCAAATAGGGAAGCAAAAAGGAAAAAGAATGAAAAAGAATAAAGAAAACTTACGAAAATTATGGGGCACCATCAAAACAAAACAAAACAAAACAAAAAGCAATGTAAGGATCACTGGAGTCCCAGAAGGAGGAGAGAAAAAGGTGATAAATAGCTTAGTAAAGAAATAATGGCTGAGAACTTCCCAAACCTGGGAGAGAGATTTGGAGATCCTTGTTAATGAAGGTAGTAAGTCAGTACAAAATTTCAACCCCAAATGATCTTCTACAAGATGCATTATAATGTAACTCACTAAATCAAAGACAAAGAAAGAATTTCAAAAGCAACAAGAGAAAAAGACTCTCTCATACAAGGTAAGCCCCATAAGGCTACAGCAGATTTCTGAGCAGGGACCTTGCAGGCCAGGAGAAAATGGAATGATATATTCAAAATCCTGTGGGAAAGAAGCTGCCAACCAAGAATACTTAACCTGGCAAAGTTGCCTTCAGAAAGGAAGGCAAAATGAAGACTCCCCCAAAAAAGGAAGGTGATGGAGCTCACTACCACTAGAACTGCCTTACAAGAAATGCTAAAAGGAGTAGTTGAAACTGAAGTGAAAGGATGGTAATTAGTGACATGAAAATACATGAAAATACACAACACTGGTATGTTAACCATTTAACTCTAGTTTAACAGTTAAAGGTCAAAAGTTTTTAAAAATAACTACAGCTATATATTGCCTGGAGCACTGGGTATGGTGCATAAACAATGAATTTTGGAACACTGAAAAACAAAGTAAAATTAAATAAAAAGCTACAGCTACAATGATTTATTAATGGATATGCAATATAAAAAGAAGTAAACTGTGACATCAAAAATATAAAAGGGGAGTAAAAGGGTAGAGTTTTCATATGTGATTGAAGTTTTATTGTTATCAGTATGAAATAGACTACTATACATAAAAGATGTTTCATGTAAGCCTCATGGTAACCAAAAAGCAGAAACCTACAATAGATTCACAAATGATACGTGGAAGAGAATCAAAGCATACCACTACAGAAAATCATCAATTCAGAATGGAAGGCAGCCAAAGAGGAAGAAAGGTATAAGGGAACTATAAAAGAGCTAGGAAACAATGAGATGGCATAAGTAAGTCTTTATCTATCAATAATTACTATAAATGAAAATGCACTGATTTCTTCCAGAAAAAAAAAACAAGAGTGGCTGAACAGATAAAATATATAAGACCCACATATATGCTTCCTACAAAAGATTCACCTCAGCTTTAATACATGTAGGCTAAAAGTGAGTGGATGGAAAAAGATATTTCATGCAAGTGAAACCAAAAGAGAGCAGGAGTAGCTTCACTTACATTAGACAAAAGAGACTTTAAGCCCAAAATAGTAACAAAAGACAAAGAAGGCCATTATAATTATATAATGATGCAACAGTCTACTGACCAAGAAGAGACAACAATCATAAATACACATATGCATCCAACATGAGAGCACCGAAATATATTAAATATTACTAGATCTGAAGAGAGGGGCTCCTGGCTGGCACAGTTGGTAAAGTGTCCAGATTTGGGTTTTGGCTTAGGTCATGATCAGGGTCATGAGATGGAGCCCCATATCACGTTCTGCACTCAATGCAGAGTCTGCTTAAGACTCCCTTTCCCGGCAAGAAGTCTGTAACATACAATGGTAAAAATATTAGATTGGCAGCAGACTTATCCACAGAGACCTGGCAGGCCAGAAAGAACTGGCATGATATATTCAGAGCACTAAATGAGAAAAACATGCAGCCAAGAATACTGTATCCAGCTAGGTTATCATTCAAAATAGAAGGAGAGATAAAAAGCATCCAGGACAAACAAAAACTGAACGAATTTGCAAACACCAAACCAGCTCTACAGGAAATATTGAAAGGGGTCCTCTAAGCAAAGAGAGACCCTAAAAATAGTAGATCAGAAAGGAACAGAGACAATATACAGTAACAATCACCTTACAGGCAATACAATGGCACTAAATTCATATCTCTCAATAGTTATCCAGAACATAAATGGGCTAAATGCCCCAATCAAAAGACACAGGGTTTCAGAATGGATAAAAAAACAAACAAAACCCATCAATATGCTGCCTATAAGAAACTCATTTTAGACCCGAAGTCACCTCCAGATTGAAAGTGAGGGGGTGGAAAACAATTTACCATGCTAATGGACATCAGAAGAAAGCTGGGGTGGCAATCCTTATATCAGATCAGTTAGATTTTAAGCCAAAGACTATAATAAGAGATGAGGAAGGACACTATATCATACTCCAAGGGTCTGTCCAACAAGAAGATCTAACAATTTTAAATATCTATGCCCCTAACATGGGAGCAGCCAACTATATAAACCAATAAATAACAAAATCAAAGAAACACATTGACAATAATACAATAATAGTAGGGGACTTTAACACTCCCCTCACTGAAATGGACAGATCATCCAAGCAAAAGATCAACAAGGAAATAAAGGTCTTAAATGACACACTGGACCAGATGGACATCACAGATATATTTGGAACATTCCATCCCAAAGCAACAGAATACACATTCTTCTTTAGTGCCCATTGAACATTCTCCAGAATAGATCACATCCTGGGTCACAAATCAGGTCTCAACTGGTATCAAAAGATTGGGATGATTCCCTGCGTACTTTCAGACCACAATGCTCTGAAGCTAGAACTCAATCACAAGAGGAAATTTGGAAAGAGCCCAAATACGTGGAGACTCAACAGCATCCTTCTAAAGAATGAATGGGTCAACCAGGAAATTAAAGAAGAATTTAAAAAAATCATGGAAACAAATGATAATGAAAACACGACGGTCCAAAATCTGTGGGACACAGCAAAGGCAGTCCTGAGAGGAAAATATATAGCGATACAAGCCTATTTCAAGAAACAGGAAAGGTCTCAAATACACAGCCTAACCCTACACCTAAAGGAGCTCGAGAAAGAACAACAAAGAAAGTCTAAACCCAGCAGGAGAAGAGAAATAATAAAGATCAAAGCAGAAATCAGTGAAATAGAAACCAAATAAAGAATAGAACAAATCAACAAAACTAGGAGCTGGTTCTTTGAAAGAATCAATAAGGTTTATAAACCCCTGGCCAGACTTATCAAAAAGAAAAGAGAAAGGACCCAAATAAATAAAATCATGAATGAAAGAGGAGAGATCACAACCAACACCAAAGAAATACAAACAATTATAAGAACATATTATGAGCAACTCTATGCCAGCAAATTTGAGAATCTGGAAGAAATGGATGCATTCCTAGAGACATATAAACTGCCAAAACTGAACCAGGAAGAAATAGAAAACCTGAATAGACCCATAACCAGTAAGGAGATGGAAATAGCCATCAAAAATCTCCAAGCAAACAAAAGCCCAGGGCCAGATGGCTTTCCAGGGGAATTCTACCAAACATTTAAAGAAGAATTAATTCCTATTCTCCTGAAACTGTTCCAAAAAATAGAAATGGAAGGAAAACTTCCAAACTCATTTTATGAGGCCAGCATCACCTTGATCCCCAAACCAGACAAGGATCCCATCAAAAAAGAGAATTACAGACCAATATCCTTGATGAACACAGATGCGAAAATTCTCACCAAAATACAAGCCAATAGGATCCAACAGTACATTAAAAGGATTATTCACCATGACCAAGTGGGATTTATTCCAGGGCAGCAAGGTTGGTTCAACATCTGCAAATCAATCAATGTGATACAATACATTAACAAAAGAAAGAACAAGAACCATATGATACTCTCAATAGATGCTGAAAAAGCATTTGACAAAGTACGGCATCCCTTCCTCATCAAAACTCTTCAAAGTGTAGGGATAGAGGGCACATACCTCAATATTATCAATGCCATCTATGAAAAACCCACTGCAAGTATCATTCTCAATGGAGAAAAACTGAGAGCTTTTCCGCTAAGGTCAGGAACACGACAGGGATATCCGTTATCACCACTGCTATTCAACATAGTACTAGAAGTCCTAGCCTCAGCAATCAGACAACAAAAAGAAATTAAAGGCATCCAAATGGGCAAAGAAGAAGTCAAACTATCACTCTTTGCAGATGATATGATACTACATGTGGAAAACCCAAAAGGCTCCACTCCAAAACTGCTAGAGCTTGTACAGGAATTCAGTAAAGTGTCAGGATATAAAATCAATGCACAGAAATCAGTTGCATTTCTTTACACCAACAACAAGACAGAAGAAAGAGAAATTAAGGAGTCAATCCCATTTACAATTACACCCCAAACCATAAGATACCTAGGAATAAACCTAACCAAAGAGGCAAAGAATCTATACTCAGAAAACTATAAAGTACTCATGAAAGAAATTGAGGAAGACACAAAGAAATGGAAAAATGTTCCATGCTCATGGATGGGAAGAATAAATATTGTGAAAATGTCTATGCTACCTAAAGCTATCTACACATTTATTTATTTTTTTAAAGATTTTATTTATTTATTTGTCAGAGAGAGAGGGAGAGAGAGTGAAGGAGCACAGGCAGACAGAGTGGCAGGCAGAGGCAGAAGGAAAAGCCGGCTCCCTGCTGAGCAAGGAGCCCGATGTGGGACTCAATCCCAGGACGCTGGGATCATGACCTGAGCCGAAGGCAGCCACTTAACCAACTGAGCCACCCAGGCATCCCATATCTACACATTTAATGCAATGCCTATCAAAATCCCATCCAATTTTTTCAAAGAAATGGAACAAATAATCCTAAAATTTATATGGAACCAGAAAAGACCTCGAATAGCCAAAGGAATATTGAAAAAGAAAACCAAAGTTGGTGGCATCACAATTCCCGACTTCAAGCTCTACTACAAAGCTGTCATCATTAAGACAGTATGGTACTGGCACAAAAACAGACACATAGATCAATGGAACAGAATAGAGAGCCCAGAAATAGACCCTCAACTCTATGGTCAACTAATCTTCGACAAAGCAGGAAAGAACATCCAATGGAAAAAAGACAGCCTCTTCAACAAATGGTGTTGGGAAAATTGGACAGCCACATGGAGAAAAATGAAATTGGACCATTTCCTCACACCACACATGAAAATAGACTCAAAATGGATGAAGGGCCTCAATGTGAGAAAGGAATCCATCAAAATCCTTGAGGAGAACACAGGCAGCAACCTCTTCGACCTCAGCCGTAGCAACTTCTTCCTAGGAACATTGCCAAAGGCAAAGGAAGCAAGGGCAAAAATGAACTATTGGGACTTCATCAAGATTAAAAGCTTTTGCACAGCAAAGGAAATAGTTAACAAAACCAAAAGACAACTGGCACAATGGAAGAAGATATTTGCAAATGACTTATCAGATAAAGGGCTAGTATCCAAAATCTATAAAGAGCTTAGGAAACTCAACACCCAAAGAACAAATAATCCAATCAAGAAATGGGCAGAGGACATAAACAGATATTTCTGCAAAGAAGACATCCAGATGGCCAACAGACACATGAAAAAGTGCTCCACATCACTCAACATCAGGGAAATATAAATCAAAACCACAATGAGATGCCACCTCACACCAGTCAGAATGGTTAAAATTAACAAGTCAGGAAATGAGAGATGCTGGCGAAGATGTGGAGAAAGAGGAACCCTTCTACACTGTTGGTGGGAATGCAAGCTGGTGCAACCACTCTGGAAAACAGCATGGAGATTCCTCAAAAAGTCTCATTGAATCTTTTTTTTTTTAATTTTATATTTATTTGACAGACAGAGATCACAAGTAGGCAGAGAGGCAGGCAGAGAGAGAGAGGAGGAAGCAGGCTCCCTGGGAGCAGAGAGACTGATGTGGGGCTCGATCCCAGGACCCTGGGATCATGACCTGAGCTGAAGGCAGAGGCTTTAACTCACTGAGCCACCCAGGCGCCCTGTCTCATTGAATCTTAACACAGAATTTGAATAGAATTTTCTTTAAAAAAACCAACAATGATGTAATAGATCCCTAGTCCCACCATCACTTCCACACGCATCTCTCTCCCTCACTGGCTCTTCAGCAAATTAAAATGCTGTTAATTGCCTTGCTTATGCCATGTGCTCTGGCCAGCTCTAACTGCCCCACCTCCCCAGGTCCTCCATTTGAGGTGAGTTTAGAAATGTTTTAGATATGTTCCCTTGGGCAAAGGAAACAAAAGCAAAAATAAACTATTGGAACTACATCAAAATAAAGAGCTTTTGCAAAGCAAAGTAAATCATAAACAAAACAAAAAGACAACCTACAGAATAAGAGAAGATATTTCCAAGAGACATATCCAGTAAAGGGTTAATATCTAAAATACATAAAGAACTTCTATAACTCAACACTTTAAAAAATTCCAGTTTAAAAATGGGCAAAAGATCTGAAAAGGACTTTTTCAAAGAAGACATACAGATGAAAATATCTATTCATACCATGAAAGGATGCTCAGCATCACCCATAATCAGGGAAATGCAAATCAAAATGACAATGACATATCATCTTATACTTGTAGCAATACTTTTGATTGCTACAATCAAAAACACAAGAAATAACAAGTGTTGGCAAGGATGTGAAGAAAAAGGAATTCTTGTGTAGTGTTGGTGAGAGTGCACATTGGTACAGACACTGTGGAAAACAATATGGAGGTTCCACAAAAAATTAAATATAAAAATACCATATGACCCAATAATTCCTCTACTATTTATCCAAGAAAATGAAAATGCTAATTTTGAAAAGACATATACATCCCTATATTTATTGCAGCACTATTGAAAATAGCCAAGATATGAAAGCAACCTAAATTTCTATCAAGACAAATAGATAAGGAAGAAGTAGAAAATGGAACAAACTGAGGGTTTTAGAGGAGAGGGGTGTGGGGGGATGGTGATGGGTATTAAGGAGGACACTGGGTGTTATACACAAACAATGAATCATGGAACACTACATCAAAAACTAATGATGTACTGTATGGTGACTAACACAACATGATAAAAAGGCAGGAAGGAAGGGAGGAAGGAAGGAAGGAAGGAAGGAAGGAAGGAAGGAAGGAAGGAAGG
>ML105942.1:0-64718 GCA_003697995.1 Taxidea taxus jeffersonii | reverse complement strand
AGGAAGGAAGGAAGGAAGGAAGGAAGGAAGGAAGGAAGGAAGGAAGGAAGGAAAAGAAAAGAAGAATGAGAAAAAGGAAGGAAAGGAAGGAAGGAAGAAAGAGGGAGGAAGGGAGGAAAGAAGAGAGGAAGGAAGGAAGGGAGGGAGGAAGAAAGAAAGGAAGGGAGGAAGAAAGAAAGACAGAAAATGGAATTTTATGCAGCCTTAAAAAGGATGAGATCCTGCCATATGCAACAAAATGGATGGACCTGGATGGTATTATGCACAGTGAATTAAGTCATACTGAGAAAGACTGAATCTAAAAAACTCAAATGAAAAAAAAAAAACAGACCAAATGCAGAATCAGACCTATAAATACAAAGGATAACCTGATGGCTGCCAGGGGAGTAGGAGTGAAGGGATGGGCGATAGTGTATGATGGGGAGTGGAAGATATAGACTTGTAGCTATGGAACAAATCAGTCATGGAAATAAAAGCCACAACATAGGGAATATAGTCAATGTTATTGTAATAGTATTGCATAGTGAAACATGGAAGTTACAGGGGCATCAAGGTGACTCAATCAGTTAAACATCTGTCTTTGCCTCAAATCATGATCTCAGGGTCCTGGGATTGAGACCTGCATTGGGCATCCTTACTCAGCAGGGAGTCTCCTTCCCTCTCTCCCTCTGCCCCTCCCTCCTGGCTTTTGCTCTCTCTCTCTCTCAAATAAATAAATAATCTTTTCTTTTTTAAGTGGTTTAAGAAAAACATGGTAGCTACATTTGTGGTGAGTATAGCATAACGTATAGAGAAATTGAATGATTATATTGTACACCTGAAACTAATGGAACATTGTGTTAACTCTACTCAACCAGAAAAAAACAATTAAATAAAATCAGAAATGAAAAAGAAGACGTAAGTGACACCACAACTATACAAATATCATAAAAGATTACTGTGAACCATTATATGGCAATAATTGGAAACCAAAAAGAAATATATAATTTCGTAGAAACATATAACCTCTAAAGACTGAATCATGAAGAAATAGAAAATATGAACAGACCATTAATGAGTAAAGACATTGAATCATTAATCAAAAACCTCTCAATGATAAGGAGACCAGGATCAGATAATTATATTGGTTGAATTCTACCAAACATTAAAGAAGCATTAACAACAATCCTTATCAAACTTCCAAAAAATTGAAGAGGAAGGAACACTCCCAAATTCATTTTACTTGGCCAACATTGTCCTGATACCAAAGCCAGATAAAGACACTACAAGGAAAAACAAAACAAAACAAAGAAACCAAAAACCACAGACCAATATCCTCTCTGATCATAGTTGAAAAATTCTCAATAAACATTAGCAAACCAAATTCAAATCACAATAAAAGTACCATACACTATGATCAGGCAGAATTCATCCTTGTGATACAGGGGATGGTTCAATATATATATAAATCAATAAAAACATAATAATAATAAGAATAGGTAATAAATAACATCTTTAATAGAACAAAAGATAAAAATCATATGATAATCTCGGTAGATGCATAAAAAGCAATTGTCAGAATTCAACATCCATTCATGATAAACACCCTCAACAAATTATATAAAGAAACATACCTCAACATAATAATAAAAGCCATACAGGATAAGCAACCATATATCATACTCAATGATGAAAGCTTGACAGCTTTTCCTCTAAGATCAGGAACAAGACAAGGATGCCCACTCTCACCACACCGACTCAGTGCAATCAGGCAAGAAAAAAAAAACCTAAAAGTTTTCTAAATTAGAAAGGAAAAAGTAAGTTCTGTCTATGCAGATGACATGATTTTATATACAGAAAATTCTAAAAATTCCACCAAAAAACTGTTAGATGTAATTAACAAATTCAGGAAAGTTGCAGGATACAATATCAATATACTGATATCAGTAGTGTTTCTATACAATAACAACAAATTATCTGAAAAAGAAATAGAAAATCCCATTTACAATAACATCAAACACAATAAAATACTTAGAAATATATTTAACTAAGGAGGTGAAAAGATTGTGAATAGCCAAAGCAATCCAGGAAAGAACAAAGCTGGAGACATCATACTTTCTGATTTTTAACTATATGTAGTAATAGAGCTATAGTAATCACACTGTGTAGTATTGTCATAAAAACGGGCATTTAAATGGAACAGAAAATAGATCCCAGAAATAAACCCATACACTTAGAGTCAACTAACTTTTGACAAAACATCAAGAATATACAATAGGGAAAAATGGTCTCTTCAATAAATGATACTGGGAAAACTGGATACCTATATGCAAAAGAATGAAACTAACTCATTTCATCATACACAAAAATCAACTCAAAAAGTATTGAGGACTTGAAGGTAAGACCTGAAACAACAAAATTCTTAGAAGAAAATATAAGAGGTAAGCTCTTTAATATCTTGGCAATGACTTTTCTTTTATACCAAAAGCAAAGGCAACAAATGAAAAATATATGTATGGGACTGCATCACACTAAAAAATTCTGTGCAAGGGTGCCTTGCTGGCTTGGTCAGTAGAGCATGCAACTCTTGATCTTGGGGTTGTAGGTTTGAGGCCCATTTTGGGTGTAGAGACTACTTAAAAATAAAATCTTTTCTAAAAAATAAAAAGCTCTATGCAGCAGAGAAAACCACAACAAAAGCAAAAGGCAAGCTATGAAACAAGACAAGGATGTCCACTCACCACCTTTATTCCACATATTACTGGAAGTTCTACCCACAGCAATCAGACAACAAAAACATATAAAAGGTATCCAAATTGGTAAGGGAGAAGTAAAACATTCACTATTTGGAGATGACATGATACTATATATAGAAAACCAAAAAGACTCCCCACAAAACTGGGGATTTTTTAAAGTTGCAGGATACAAAACTAATGCACAAAAATCTGTTGTATTTCTATACACCAAAGATGAAGCAACAGAAAGAGAAATTTAAAAAAAAATCCCATTTACAACTGCAACAAAAATAATAAGATACCTAGGAATAAACCAAAGAGATGAAAGGTCTGTACTCTGAAAAATATAAAAAACTGATGAAAGAAACTGAAGATGACACAAAGAAATGGATAGACATTCCATGCTCATGGATTGGTAGAACAAATATTGTTAAAATGCCTTTGATACCCAAAACAATCTACACATTTAACGCAATCCTATCAAAACAACAATAGTATTTTTCACAGAACCAGAACAAATAGGTTGAAAATTTGTATGGGATCACAAAAGACCTCAAATAGCTAAAGCAATCTTGAAAAAGAAAGCAAATCTGGAGGCATCACAATTCTGAAATGCAAGTTATATTACAAAGCTGTAGTAATCTAAACAGTATGGTACTGGCACAAAAATAGACACAGAGATCAACTGAACAGAGTAGAAAATACAAAAATAAACCCACAATTATATGGCCAATTAGATTATCTCTGACAAATCAGGAAAGAATATCCAATGGGGAAAAGTCCTTTCAACAAATGGTGTTAAGAAAACTGGACAGCAACATGCAAAAGAATGAAACTAGACTACTTTCTTTCAACATACACAAAAATAAATTCAAATTCAAAATGGATTAAAGACCTGAATGTGAGGCCCAAAACCACAAAAATCATAGGAAAGAGCAAAGACAATAATTAATCTGGCATTGGCTATAGCAACTTTTTTTCTAGATAGGTCCCTGAAACAAGGGAAACAAAAGCAGAAATAAACTATGGGAATTACATCAAAATAAAAAGCATCTGTGCTGTGACAGAAACAATCAATAAAACTAAATGGCAAACTATGGAATAGGAGAAATTTACAAATAACACACCTGATAAAGGGTTGACATACCTAATAAAGGGTTAGAATCCAAAATCTATAAAGAACTTACAAAGCTGAACAGACACAAAATGAATAATCCAATTTTAAAATGTGCAGAAGACACATACATTTTTCCAAAGAAGATTTACAGATGGTCAACATACACATTTGAAAAGATGCTCATTATTATATATCATCAGGGAAATGCAAATCAAAACTACAATGAGATATTACCTCATACCTGTCAGAATGGCTAAAATAAAAAACACAAGATATCAGGAGTGGTGAGGATGTGGAAAAAAAGAAACTCATGCAATGTTGGTGGTGGGAATGCAAACTGGTACAGCCACTGTGGAAAACACTATGGAGGTTCCTCAAAAAGTTAAAAATAGAAATACCCTACAATCTAGTAATTGCACTTTTTTGGGGGGCAGAAATTGTTCTTGTTTTTGTTTTTGCACTACTGAGTTTTTAACCAAAGACTAAAAAAACACTTATTCAAAGGGATCCATGCACCCCTATATTTACTGCAGAATTACTTAACAATAGCCAAGATATGGAAGCAACCCAAGTGACCATTGATAGATGAATGGATAAAGAAGATATGGTATTTATAAAATGGAATATTTTTCCATTAGAAAAAAGAACAAACATGGATAAAACTAGAGAGTATAAGGGTGTATAGAGGGAGAAGGAGCAAGATGGCGGTGGAGGAGGAGACCTAAATATCATCGGGTCCCAGGAGTTCAGCTAGATAGTTATCAACCATTCTGAACACCTACAAACTCAACAGGAGATCAAAGAGAAGAAGAGCAACAATTCTAGGAAAAGAAGAGCAACCACTTTCTGGAAGGTAGGATGTATGGAGAAGTGAATCCGAGGTGATATACAGGAAGATAGACTGTGGGGGAAGGTGTCAGCTCCCAGCAAGTGGTGGAGCAACAAAGCACAAAATCAGAACTTTTAGAAGTTGGCTCCACTGAGGGACCTCACTCAGAGGCTAAGCAGGGGTTAGAGCCCTCACGGGAACAGTGTGGTCACAGAAAGACCAGGGGTGTCTGAGTGTGGCAGAGCTCCCAGATATCAGAGCAGGGAAGCTGGCAGCAGAGATGGAGCCGAGGAGGGGGCTTTCAGCTCGAGGTTACCTTAAACCGTGATCTCAAAGAGCAGGGACCCCACAAGTGGCTGATCTGGGGAGACACACCTTCCTCTTCTGGGAGGAACAGCATGGCAGGAATCTTCTGGGTTTGGAGACTCCAAACAGGGCACTGTTCCAGAGATAGAAATGCTCGGACACAGGCTGGGTGAACTTGGAGTGCGGCTGGAGACCAGGGAGATGAGAGAGATTGACTGCTTTTCTCTCAGGGTGCACTGAGGAGTGGGGCTCTGAGCTCTTGGCTCCTCCAACCAGAGATTGGGAGACTGGCATCATTATTCCCGTCCTCCAAAGCTCTACAGAAAGCATTCAGGGAACAAAATCTCCCGAGGCCAAAACTGTGCAGATTGCTTAGCCTGGCCCCTGGCAAAGGCAGTGAGTGCAATTCCGCTCGGGCAAAGACATTTGAGAATCACGGCTACAGGCTGTGGCTAGAAGATCAGCAAGAACATCGAGCCAAGACCACATTAACAGATTAGTGAGAACTGCGGAACTCCAGAGCTAGGGGAACGCAACACATAGAATTCATGGCTTTTTCCCCATGATTGTTTAGTCTTTCAAAGTTAAATATTTTTAATTTTATCTTTTTCTTATTCAGTTTTAAAATTTTTTCCTCTTTCCTATTTTAACCTTTTAAAACTATTTTATCTTATCATTACCTTTTTAAAAAAATCTTTTAAAATTTTCATTGTTATGTTTTATCCCTTCATTGTATTTAACCTTACTTTTTGTATACATATAGGCTTTTCTTTCTTCTGGGATAGTTTCTTCTAACAGATCAAAATATACCTTAAATCTAGTGCATGGCTTTGTTTTAGTCTCCAGCCTGCTCACATTCTTTCCAATTTTTTTTTAACCAACTTATCTTATCAATTCTTTTTTTTTTTTAATCACTCAGCATCAGGGAAATACAAGTCAAACCATAATGAGATACCACCTCACACCAGTCAGAATGGCTAAAATTAACAAGTCAAGAAATGACAGATGTCGGCGAGGATGTGGAGAAAGGGGAATCCTCCTACACTGTTGGTGGGAATGCAAGCTGGTGCAACCACTCTGGAAAACAGCATGGAGGTTCCTCAAAAAGTTGAAAATAGAGCTATCCTATGACCCAGCAATCGCACTACTGGGTATTTATCCTAAAGGTACAAGTGTAGTGATCTTAAGGGGCACATGCACCCAAATATTTATAGCAGCAATGTCCACAATAGCCAAACTATGGGAAGAGACTAGATGTCTATCAACAGATGAATGGATAAAGATGAGGTATATACACTGGAATACTATGCAACCACCAAAAGCCCAAAATCCTGCCATTTACAATGATGTGGATGGAACTAGAGAGTATTATGTTAAGCAAAATTAGCCCATCTGAGAAAGACAATTATTATATGATCTATCTGATATGAGGAATTTGAGAGGCAGGGCAGGGGGTCATGGGGGGTAGGGAGGGAAAAAAAGAAACAAGATGGGATTGGGAGACAAACCATAAGAGACTCTTAATCTCAGGAAACAAACTGAGGGGTGCTAGGGGGTGGAGGGGAGGGATAGGGTGGCTTGGTTATGGACATTGGGGAGGGTATGGGCTATGGTGAGTGCTGTGAATTACGTAAGACTGATGATTCACAGACCTGTACCCCTGAAGCAAATAATACATTATATGTAAAACAAAACAAAACCAAAAAAACTAGAGAGTATAAAGCTAAGTGAAATAAGTTAGAGAAAGACAATACCATGTGATTTTACTCATATTTGGACTGAAGAAACAAAACAAATGAACAAAGAGGGAAAAAAAGAGAGACAGACAAACCAAGAAACAGACTCTTAACCATAGAAAAGAAACTGATGGTTACCAGAAGGGAGGTGGGTGGGGAGATGGGTGAAATAGGTGATGGGAATTAAAGAGGGCCCTTGTGATGAGCACTGGGTGATTACATTTAAAAAAAAAAAAAGGCAACCTATGAAATGGAGAAAAAATGTTTCCAAACCATAACCAATAAGTCGCTAATATCTAAAATATACAAGGAACTCATGCAATGCAATAGATAGCTAGATAACCTAATTGAAATTTTTCCAAGACATAAAAACACATACATGAAAACGTGTTCAACATCACTAATCACCACGGCAACAAAATCAAAACTATAGTGAGAAATAACATTATGCTTGTTAGAATGTCCAGTACCAAAGGGAAAACAACCCAAGAGGTACCAAATGCTGCTGAGAATGTGGAGGAAAGGAACCCTAGTATACTCTTGGTGGGAATGTAAACTGGTACAGCTACCACTGAAAACCATAGGGAGGTTCCTCAAGAAATTAAAAATAAAACTACCATAGGATCCATGAGTCCCACTTCTGGTATATGTATCCAAAGAAAATTAAATCATCTCAAAAAGATATCTATACTCCTATGTTCACAGCAGTATTCACAAGAGTCAAGGTACAGGAAAAAGCCTGTTTTCATTGATGGATGAATGGATAAAGTAAATATATATATATAAATGGAAATTAGCCTTTGAAGTAAAGAAATCCTACCATTTGCAAGAACATGAATAGACTTGGAAGACATTGTGCTAAATAAAGCAAGCAAGAGAAAGATAAGTACTGCATGATACCATGTATATGTGGAAGCTACAGAAGTTGTTTTTTTTTAAGTTGAACTCATTTAAACAGAGCATAATGGTGGTTGCAGGGGCTGGAGAGTGGGGAAAATGTGTAGAGGTTGAGAGAAGGACATAAGCTTTTAGTTATAACATGAATATGGTTTGAAGATCTAATGTGTAACATGGTGGCTATCGTTGATAATTCTGTGTTGTATAATTGAAATTTGCTAAGAAACTAAAACAACTGTTCTCACTAAATAAATAAATAAGTGGGGGGGCAGAACGCATTAATTAACTAGATGTGAGAATCCTTTCACAATGTATACATATATCAACCTGTCACACTGTACATTTTATTTTTTTTAGAGTTTTTATTTGAATTCTAGTTAGTTAACATGCAGTGCAATGTTGCATTCAGGAGTAGAGTGCAGTATTCAGAATTCAGAAGTATGCAGAATTCAATGATTTATCACTTACATACAACACCCAGTGCTCAACACAACAAGTGCTCTCTTTAATACCCACCATCCAGGGACGCCTGGGTGGCTCAGTTGGTTAAGCGGCTGCCTTCGGCTCAGGTCATGATCCCAGCGTCCTGGGATCGAGTCCCACATCGGGCTCCTTGCTCGGCAGGGAACCTGCTTCTCCCTCTGCCTCTGCCTGCCTCTCTGTCTGCCTGTGCTCGCTCTCTCTCTCTCTAACTAATAAATAAATAAAATCTTTAAAAAAAAATACCCACCATCCATCTAGTCCACCCCCTATTCACCTCCCTCCATCACCACTGTGTTTGTTCTCTATAGTTAAGAGTCTCTTATAGTTTGCGGTGCACCTGGGTGGCTCAGTTGGTTAAGCACCTGCCTTCAGCTCCAGTCATGATCTCAGGGTCCTGGGGTGGAGCCCCACATTGGGCTCCCTGCACAGCAGGGAGCTTGTTTCTCCTTGTCCCTCTGCCTCCTCCCCCCTGCTTATGCTCTGTCTCTCTCTCTCAAATAAATAAATAAAGTCTTAAAAAAAAAGAGTCTTTTATGGTTTGGTTCCCTCCCTTCTTTCCCCTCCCATATGTTCATCTGTTTTGTTTCCTAAACTCCACACATGAGTGAAATCATTTGGTATTTGTCTTTTTCTGACTGACTTATTTTGCTACCATAATACACTCTAGTCCCATACCTGTGCAAAAGGTAAGATTTTATTCTTTTTAATGGCTGAGTAATATTCCATTGTACATATACACTACATCTGCTCTACCCATTCATCAGTCATTGGACATATGGGTTCTTTCCATAGTTTGCCTATTGTTGATAAAGCTGCTATAAACTTCAGGGGAACTGTACCTCTCTGAATCTGTAGTTTTGTACCCTTTATATAAATAACAAGTAGTCCAATTGCTGGATCATAGGGTAGTTCTATTTTTAACTTTCTGAGGAAACTCCATACTGTTTTCCAGAGTAACTGCACCAATTTTCATTCCCACCAAAAGTGCAAGGGGGTTCCCCTTTCTCTGCATTGTTGCCAACACCTGTTATTTTGTCCATTGTTAATTGTAACCATTCTGGCAGGCATGAGGTGGTATCTCATTGTGGTTTTGATTTGCATTTCCCTGATGATGAATGATGTTGAATATCTTTTCATGTGTCTGTTAGCCATCCGGATGTCTTCTTTGTAAAGGTGTCTGTTCATATCTTCCTCCCATTTCTTAACCGGATTATTTGTTTTCTGGGTGTTGAGTTTGGTAAGTTCCTTATAGATTTTGGATACTAACCCTTTATCAGATATGCCATTTGCAAATATCTTCTCCCATTCCGTAGGCTGCCTTTTAGTTTTGTTGTTTCCTTCACTGTGGACAAGTTTTTATCTTGAGGAAGTCCCAATAGTTCATTTTTGGTTTTGTTTACCTTGCCTCTGGTGATGTGTCTAGTAAGAAGTTGCTCTGGCCAAGGTTCAAAGAGGTTCCTGCCTATGTTCTCCAGGAGTTTGGTGGTTTCCTATTTCACATTTCAGTCCTTCAACCATTTTGAATTAACTTTTATGTATGGTATAAGAAAGTGGTCCAGTTTCATTCTTCTGCATGTTGTTATACAGTTTTTCCAAACCACTTGTTGAATATCCATTGGATATTCTTTCCTGCATTATTGAAGCTTAGTTGACCACATAGTTGTGGATCCATTTCCGGGTTTTCTCTTCTGCTCCATTGATCTACATATCTGTTTTTGTGCTAGTAGTATACTGTCTTGATGACTACAGTTCTGTAATATAGCTTGATATCTAGAATCATGATGCCTCCAGCTTTGCTTTTCCTTGTTCAGGAGTGCTTTGGCTACTCAAGGTCTTTTGTGGTTTCATATGCATTTTAGGATTGTTTGTTCTAGTTCTGTGAAAAACACGTGGTATTTTGATAGGGATTGTGTTAAATGTGTAGATTGCTTTTGGTAGCATAAACATTTTAACATTTGTTCCAATCCACGAGCATGGAATGTTTTTCCAATTCTTTTTGTCTTCTTCAATTTCTTTCATAAGTGTTCTGTAGTTTTCTGAGTACAGACCTTTTACCTCTTTGTTTAGGTTTATTCCTAAGTATCTAATTATTTTTTATGCAATTGCAAATGGTGTTAATTCCTTGATTTCTTTTTCTGCTGCTTCATTATTGGTATATAGAAATACAACAGATTTCTGTATATTGATTTTATGTCCTGTGACTTTACTGAATTCATGTATTAGTTCTAGCAATTTTTTTGGTGGAGCCTTTCAGGTTTTCTACATAGGGTATCATGTCATCTGCAAATAGTGAAAGCTTGATTTCTTCCTTGACAGTTTGGATGCATTTTATTTCTTTTTGTTGTTTGATTGCTGAGGCGAAGACTGCCAGTACTATTTTAAATAGTAATGGTGAGGGTGGATATCCATCTTGTTCCTGACCATAGGGGGAAAGCTCTCAGTTTTTCCCAATTCAGGATGATATTAGCTGTGGGTCTTTCTTATATGACTTTTATGATACTTGGTATGTTCCATCTATCTCTACTTTATTGAGGGTTTTTATCAAGAACAGATGCTGTATTTTGTCAAATGTATTTTTTTTCTGCCTCCATTTAGAGGATCATATGGTTCTTATCCTTTTATTAATGTGGTGTATCGCACTGACTTATGAATATTGAACCACTCCTGCAACATAGGAATAAAACCCACTTGATCATGGTGAATACTTCTTTTAATGTATTATTCAATTTTATTTGCTAGTCATGTTCATCAGAGACACTGGCCTATAGCTCTCCTTTTTACTGGGGTGCTTGTCTGGCTTTCACATTGTACATTTTACAGCCAAAAAATAAAATAAAAAAAAGAACAAAAATGTAGTCATTCCCATTGTCTGATTAGTGGTCCCTACCCTTAACCTTTATTTCTTTTTAAAAGCAGATCCTCAGGTGCCTGGGTGGCTCAGTCATTGAGCATCTCCCTTCAGCTCAGGTCATGATCCCAGAGTCCTGGGATCAAGTCCTGCATCAGGCTCCCCACTCTGCGGGAAGCCCGCTTCTCCTTCTCCCACTCCCCCTGCTTGTGTTCCCTCTCTCAATGTGTCTCTCTCTGTCAAATAAATGTGTAAAATCTTTTTAAAAAGGCCCTCAGTTAATGAATTAAAAAACTCATATTCTCAAATAATGAAAAGCTAATTTTAATAGATTTAATAGAAAGATTAAACTTTAATAGACTTAATAGAAAGTGTATTTAAAAATGCAATTACCCCAATTTAAATTCCTATGGATAGGTCAGACAGCAGACTGGATACGGCAGAGGTGACAACTAGGAAGATAGAAGAAATAATTGAGAGTATAAGGAGATCAAAAAACAACCATGGAAACACGAAAAAGAGGTTAAGAGATATGAAGTTTAGATAAGAAAGTCTAAATATGTTTTGAGACACCAAATCATAGATTCAAAAAGCCAAATGAAATTTGTTATGTTGTTAGACAGGATATAGTATGTCATAAGTTTTGTTGTAGTGTTCAATGATTTATTAGTTGCATATAACATCCAGTGCTCATCCCAACACATGCCTGCCTTAATACCCATCACCAAGTTACTCCCTCGTTTGTCTCTCATGGTTTGTCTCCCTCTCTGATTTCATCTCATTCCATTTCCCCTCCCTTCCCTGTGTTCCTCAACTCTATTCTTTATGTTCCACATATGAGTGAAACCATATGGTAATTGTCTTTCTCTGCCTGACTGATTTCACTTAGCACAGTCCCCTCCAGTTCCATGTCAATGGTGGGTATTCATCCTTTCTGATGGCTGAGTAATACTCCATTGTATATATAAACCACATCTTCTTCATCCATTCATCTGTTGAAGGGCATTTCAGTTCCTTCCACTGGTTGGCACTTATGGGCATTGCAGCTATGAACACTGGGGTTCTGTGCCCCTTCTTTTCACTACATCCTTATCTTTGGGGTAAAGACCTAGTAGTGCAATTCTATTTTCCTACGTTCTCCTCTAGGATTTTGATGGATTCCTCTCATGTTGAGGTCTTTCATCCATTTTATCTTTGTGTATGGTGTAAGAGAATGGTCTAGTTTCATTCTTCTGCATGTGGTTGTAGAGTTTTCTCAGCACCATTTATTGGAGAAACTATCTTTTTGCCATTGGATGTTCTTTCTTGCTTTGTTAAAGATTAGTTTAGAGTCCATTTCTGTTAAAGATTAGTCCATAGAGTCCATTTCTGGGCTCTCTATTCTGTTCCATTGATCTGTGTGTCTGTTTTTGTGCCAATACCATACTGTCTTGATGACTATGGCTTTGTAATATAGCTTGAAGTCAGGCATTGTGATGCCTCAGTTTTGGTTTTCTTTTTCAACATTCCTTTGGCTATTTGGGGTCTTTTCTGGTTCCACACAGATTTTAGAATTATTTGTTTTAGCTCTGTGAAAAATGTCTATGGTATTTTGATAGGGATTATATTGAAAGTGTAAATTGTGCTCTGGGCAGCATAGACATTTTAAGGATGTTTATTCTTCCAATCCATGAGTATGGGATGTGATTTCATTTCCTCAATTTCCTTCTTAAGTGTTCTGTAGTTTCTAGAGTACAGATCCTTTGCCTCTTTGGTTAGGCTTATTCCTAGGTATATCATGGTTTTTGGAGCTCTTGTAAATGCAATTCTAATTATGGAACATTATTAAGATAAATAATAAGACATCCAAATCTAGACACATAAGAGCATACCTGCAGTAAACGAGGAAAAAAAAGGTGTTTTTCTTTTCCCCATGAGTAAAATCTTTAAAGTAACCAAAAATTGTGGGGGAAAGGAGCAGAGTGGGGAACAGATTATGTTCAAAGGAGAAACAGGTAGACACCAGATTTCTAAAGAGCAATTATGAAAGACAAAGGGCAGTGGAATGACATTTTCTGTATGATCAAAGAAAATAACTATTCACCTAGGATTCTCTATGCAGTGAAAATGTATATCAAGAGTAAGAGGAAATAAAGACATTTATTTTTTTTTAAAGTTTTTATTCATTTGTAAGAGAGTGAGAGAAAAGGAGAGAAAGAGGGAGCACAAATGGTGGGGAGGGGTAGACAGAGTAGAAGAAGACTCCAGGCTGAGCAGTGAGCCTGAAGTGGGGCTCGATCCCAGGATCCTGGGATCATGACCTGAGCCAAAGCCAGACATTTAATCAACTGAGCCATCCAGGTGCCCAATAAAGACATTTTTAAATAGAGGTTCATTAGCTGGCAGTTCTCACTCATGAAAATTTTGAAGTATGTACATAAACAAACAGAAGAAAAATAATCCCAAATAGAAATTCTGAGATGTAAGAAGAGAGGGGAAAAGTTAAATATATAGTTTAATTTAAATGAACATTGAGAGTATCATATAAAAGTTATAAAAATGCCGATGATTTTTTAAAGATCAAGACAGAAAACACAAAGAAAGCAACAATACACATAAGTTTGAAGCCAAGTAAATTGAGTTAAACATATTCAAAATTCCTTGTATTAACATTATCCATGGACAGGAGAAAATCCTCACTAAGATATTAGCATATCAAGAGTAGCAATGTGTGAAACAAATGAATGAAATCACAACTTAATTCAGTTTACCTGAGAAATGCAAGGTTGGTTTAACATGAGCACATATGTAATTCACCACACTGACAAATTATTAAAAAAATTATCTCAATATGTGCAAAATAAACATTCGTTCATTCAACATTCATCCATGATAAAACTTAGAAAACTAGTAGTATAAAGGATCTGTTAATATAATTGTAAAATAAAGACCCTAGGTTACCCCACAATAAATGCTCTTTGGTGTTCTCACCTTTTATAATCCTTTTCCCTTAAGTGTAGCCAAGATCTGTCACTTGACTCTAGCCATTAGAACATGGCAACTGTAAAGGAATCTTGCAGATATAATTACTTGTTAATTTTGAGTGAATCAAAAAGGGAATAATCCTAGGAGCCCAATGCCAGACTCAATCCCAGAACCCTGGGATCATGGCCTGAGCCACCCAGGCATCCCTGATCTGAATTTTATCATAAGGAAACAAGAAAAATCTGCATTGAAAGACATTCTACATTAATGGAATTAACTCTTCAATAGATTAAAAGTCATGAAAATCCAGGAAAGACTGACTAAGGAACTATTCAAAACTGAAAGAGACTGGGGCACCTGGGTGGCTCAGTGGGTTAAAGCCTCTGCCTTCAGCTCAGGTCATGATCTCAGGGTCCTGGGATCAAGCCCCACATCAGTCTCGCTGCTCAGCAGGGAGCCTGCTTCTCCCTCTCTCTCTGCCTGCCTCTTTGCCTACTTGTGATCCCTGTCAAATAAATAAATAAAGTCTTTAAAAAAAAAAACTGAAAGAGACTGAGACACACAACATCTGAATTAAATACATGGCTCTGAACAGGACCTTCCTTTCTATAAAGGATATTACAGACAAGTGACAAAACTTAAAAAGAGTATGAGGACTAAATTATTAAATGATAGAATGTATAGGGTGCTTAGGTTGCTCAGTCAGTTAATCAACTGCTTTGGGCTCACGTCCTGATCCCACGGTCCTGGGATGGTGTTCTGTATCAGTCTCTCTGTTTTCAGCATGGAGCTTGCTTCTCCATCGCTCTCTGCCTGCCAATGGCCTACTTGTGCTCTCACTGTCTCTCTCTCTATCAAATAAATAAATGAAATCTTTAAAAAAGAGAGAAATTTATAGTTTACATGGTTTGAATGGGTGCAGTTATATGCAGATTTTTTCAATAAATACATGACAGTACTGTAAGTGTGTTTTCCTTATGATTTTTTTGAAGATTTTTATTTATTTATTTATTTGACAGAGAGAGATCACAAGTAGGCAGAGAGGCAGGCAGAGAGAGAGGAGGAAGCAGGCTCCCTGCTGAGCAGAGAGCCCAATGTGGGGCTCGATCCCAGGACCCTGGAATCATGACCTAAGCCGAAGACAGAGGCTTTAACTTACTGAGCCACCCAGGCGCCCCCTCTTCCTTATGATTTTAATATTTTCTTTTCTCTAGCTTACTTTATTGTAAAAATATAGTATGGAATACATATGACATACAAAACACAGGTTAATTAACTGTTTTTGTACAAGTAAGTTTTCTGGTCAACAGCACATTATTAGTACTCAAGTGCTTGGGGAGTCAAAAGTTATTCACATATTTCTGACTGCAAAGGGTCAGTGCCCTTAATCTCTGCATTATTCAAGTGTCAACTGTATTAGAATTAATTGATTGTCAAGGTTGTACAGTAGTTATGTGGAATATACTGACTTGTAGGATATAAATGCTATGAGAATCAGGCATAATTTAACAATTGTCTTGCAAATGGTTCTGGGGTAAAAGTTCTTTTTTTGTCTTCCAATTTTAAGACTGTTCTCAAAAAGTAAATAAAAAATAAAAAGAAAAGCCTTAGGCAAATCTTATTTCACCATGAGGGAAGAGCTATGAATCAGTATTTATTTATTTATATATTTTTTAAAATTTTTTAAAGATTTTATTTATTTATTTGACACAGAGAGAGAGAGATCACAAGTGGGCAGAGAGGTAGATGGAGAGAGAGATGGAAGCAGGTTCCCTGCCGAGCAGAGCTCCTGATGTGGGGCTCGATCCCAGGATCCTGAGACCGTGACATGAGCTGAAGGCAGAGGCTTTAACTCACTGAGCCACCCAGGTGCCTCAGAATCAGTATTTAAAATTAAAATTATACATAGGTTTTATGGCACTATAAAAATTAGAATACATGCAAACATTGACAATAAACTTCACAACAATATATCAAAATAATGTCTGTCTAAATCCCTAGGTTCATATGTAGTAATAAAAATTGGAAAATACCAAAAAGTTATCAATTAACATGACTGAAGTATTCATGATAACTTGGTTGGGTGCTGTTTAGAAAGCTGGTATTTGGGCGGCCTGAAGCATGTAAAACCCATAATGCTGATTTCCACATAAAAAAATCTGCTTAAAAGTTAATTAGGTGCCAAGAAACATAGCTTAAAATATTATATAAACTTTCATTATACACATGATCCAGAAATATTTTCCTTTAATAAAGATTTTTGCATGTCATCTATCTAACAGGGAACAATTAAAATGTTATATAAACATCCAGTAAATAAATTTGTACTATTTATCTTTCAGATGGTATACTTTCTCTTCAGAAACTGTGAGTAATCTCTGTATGATTTCCGTAATTCATCATCATAATTTTTATGTCTTTCAAAAGTAGGTTCTAAAGAGGTGGCCCCACCAGATGCGCCTGATTCACATTCAGCAGCAACTGAAAAGAAAAAGAATTACAGTCTTTATCTACAATACTTCATTCTTAACTAAAAGTTAGTAAAAAAAAAACAAAGTTGAAGCCTTATGAGTATTAAGAATGAAAAATATCGACTACAACTACAATATAAAGTACAAGATTACTTTTAAATATATTTTGCTCACGGTTGCCCACTGAGGTAATTGCTATTGTGGATAAATATCAGAGCTTCTGTTTATCTCATTACAAGATGATAACAGAGCCCACCCGTGAACAATCATATACTACAGACTGAAAAATCAAACAGGCAATTTTCAGAGTTGAACATAACACACAGAAGGAAAATCCTAGTTTTCTAGCAATATTGTCTGCTTTTTGGTGGAGGGGATATGTAAGTTGATACCTGAAGGACAGGGGAGAATTGTGCCAGGTAGAAGAAAGATGCATATACAGAGAACATACACAGAGAGTGAGGAAGAACACTTGTGGAATTGCAAGTAGTCCACGCTGAAGAGGTGTGAGAGCAAAGCAGCAGAGTAGGGTAAATATTAGCGATAGAGGAGGCTGAAAAATCTGGCAAGAACCAAACTGATTTCGGTGTTTTTATTCCATGTACGAGCTTGGAATTTTACCCAATGGCAAAAGGTAAATCAATGACAAAATCAACGACCGGAGATTTAAATGTCACCTGTCAAGTGACAGCTATTTGAATCATAATTGCTTAACTAAGTATCACCTAAAACAAGACTGCTTTTTTTGTTTGTTTGTTTTATATAATTAGCAGAAACAAGGATTTGAGAAAGCCCACATACTCAGGTTGACAGTTCCAGAGGCAGAAGTGAAGGAAGATTACAGCTTGCAATAACAGATAAATAGGCATTTGGAGATTTTTTTTAAAAAAGTTTGAAACACAATGACTAAATGAGGAATAAGTATGTTCCTCATTATGTTTATGTTTTACATTTTTATTAGATATATATTAAAAATTTTAACATAGTACCTATTATCCAAACAATGGAAAGCAATGCCATTTAACATTCACAGTTTATTTCAGAAATCAATGACCATCTTAATTCAGAAATTTGGCAACATACCTTCTTCTAGTTCTCTAGTTACATTTTTTTCGAACTCCTGCTGCATCTGAAATAAGTCAAATCTTATTTGTAATATTCAAGTTAAACAAGAGACATTGTAGGAATTATATATAGCTTATGAAATGTGAACTTAAAATAACACTATTAGAGACTAAAACTAAGTTAGGGATTGCTTAAATAGAAAGATAATCACATAAATAAAATAAATCCCTACTTATTTTAATCTTAGGTAACAGAAGAAATACAGGTAACACTATTTAGATAAATCTGATAAAAAGTACAATTAATATTGTTCTATTAAATATATATAATTTCTGGAAGAAGAGGAATATGGCAGAGGCATAGGGGACCATAGTTTTCTCCAGTCCCTGGAATTCAGCTAGATAGCTTTCAAATCATTCTGAACACCTATGAACTCAACCTGAGATCTAAGAAAAGAACTGTTATAATTCTACAAATAGAAAAGTGACCACATTCTGCAAGGTAGGAGGTGTGGCATGGAGAAGTGAATCCAAGGTAATATATGGGAAGATAAACTCTTGGGGGGGGGGCCATAAACCACCTATCAGAAAGTGATATAGCAGTGGTGTGCAAACTGGAACTTTTATAAGTCTAATCCGGTGAGGGACATCCCTCCCTGAAAAGCACTCAGGTGGAGAAGTAGGTCGGAATCCTAGGTAGAACTGCCTGATCTCAGGATCCCCAGGGTCACAGAAAGAATGGGGTGCCTGAGTATGGGAGAGGTCCCAGGTGTTTCAGCAGGGAAGCCAGCTGCAATCAAAGAGCAGAGGAGGGGGCTTTCAGCTCAGTGTTGCCATTAACCACAAACCCCAGCCCGCTGGGTAACTGCTCTCAGAGCAGGGGCCCAACATGCAGAAAAACCAGGGCAAGACCTCCCTCCTTCCCTCCCCCTGGAGGAGCGGCATGAGTGCAGCCATAGGAGACTGCAAAGTTTGGAAACTCCAAAGGGGGTTGCAAGACTGAGATAAAAGTGCTCAAAGGCTGGGCGTACACAGAGTGCATACAGAAACCAGGGGAACAAGAGTGATTGACAGCTTTTCTGTGAGGGCACACTGAAGAGTGGAGGCACTGGGAGGCTCACATTTTCATTCTAATCCTCTCAATTGGCACAGAAAACCGGAAAACCTTCAGAGAACCAAAGCCACAAAGAGGAATCTGGAAGCCCTTACTTAGCCTGGCCCCCTTGCAAGGGCAGTGCAATACCCCCAGGGCAAAGACCTCTGAGAATCAGCTCAAGCTCAACAGCCCCTCCCCCAGAAAATCAGCAAGAACTTTCCGCTAGGATCAAGTTTAACCAATCACAGAGAACTGCAAAACTCTAGTGCTGGGGGAAAATAGTATATAGAACTCATGGGTCCTTAATCTTTCAAGTTTAATTTTCTTTTTCTTTTTCCATTTCAACCAATTTCTCATTTTATCAACTCGGGTTTTTAAAACTTTTTTAATTTTAATTTTTATGGTTACATTCTATCCTTTCATAGTGTTTAACTTTATTTTTGCATATATATTTTTTTCTTTCTTTAAAATTTTGGGATGTAGTTTCCTCTAACAAACAGACCAAAGTATACCCAGAATCTAGTGTATTGCTCTGTTCTCATCACCTGTCTGATTATATTCTCTCTCTCTTTAAATTTTTATTTTATTTATTTATTTATTTTGGTTTCTGGTCTCTTCTGATTTGTTTAAGAGTATATTTCTCTGGGGTTGTTGTTTTTATTTTAGTATTTTGTTCTCTCATTTTCTATTCTTCTCTAGACAGAATGACTAGATGGAAAAACTCACCTGAAATAAGAGAATAGGAGGTACTACTGACTGTCAGGGACCTAATCAGTATGGACATAAGTAAGATGGTAGAATTAGAGTTTAGAATAACAACTATAAAAATACTAGCTGGGCTTGAACAAAGCACAAAAGACATTGGAGAATCCCTTTCTGCAGAAATAAAAGAACAAAAATATTACCAAGTTGAAATCAAAAGGTTATTAAGGAGATGCAATAAAAAAATGGAGGCTCTGTTGGGAGAGGGTGGTGGGGTTATGGACATTGGGGAGGGTATGTGCTATGGTGAGTGCTGTGAAGTGTGTAAACCTGGCGATTCACAGACCTGTACCCCTGGGGCTAATAATACATTATATGGTTATAAAAAAATAAAAAATTTATAAAAAAAATAGAGACTCTACCTCTGGAAAGAGTATGGAAGTTCCTTAAGAAGTTAAAAATATGACCCAGTAATTGTACTGCAAGGTATTTACCCCAAAGATGCAAACATACTGATCTGAAGGAGCACCTGGACACCAATGTTTATAGAAGCAATCTCCACAATAGCCAAACTGTGGAAACAGCCCAAATGTCCATCAACAGATGAATGGATAAAGAATATGTGGTGTATATATAAATACAATGGAATATTACAAAGCCATCAAAAAGGATGAATTCTTACAATTTACATTGATGTGGATGGAAACGGAGGGTACTATACTGACAGAAATAAGTCAATCACAGAAAGACAATTATCATATTGTTTCATACATATGGGGAATATAAGAAACAGTGCATAGAATCATAGGGGAAGGAAGGGAACACTAAATAGAAGAAATCAAAGAGGGAGAGAAATCATGAGAGACTCTTAACTATAGGAAAAAAAAACAGATGTTTGCTGAAGGGGGTTGGGATGGGGTAGGGATAATTGGGTAATGGGCATGAAGGAGGGCATGTGATGTGTAGAGCACTGGGTATTATATACAACTGATGGTTAACTGAACACTATATCTGAAACTGATATATCATATATCAGCTAATTGAATAGAAATTTTAAAAAATTCATCACGTACATAATGGGTACCGATGAAATAAAACATTACTTATCTTTAACAGACTTTCTGAGCTATAATTAACAAATAAATGTTAACTATTTCAAATTTTAAAAATTGGAGGCTCTAACTGCTAGGATAAATGGCACAGAAAGGAGAAATAGTGACATAGAAGACAAAATGATGGAGAATAAAGAAGCTGAGAAAAAAGAGAGAAAAACAATTACTGGATCACGAGGGGAGAATTCAAGAGATAGGTGATACCATAAAGCAAAACAATATTAGAATAACTAGGATCCCAGAATAGGAGGAAAGGAGGTGTGGCAGAAGGTATATCTGAGAAATTATAGCAGAGAACCTCTGTAATCCGGATAAGGAAAAAGGCATTCAAATCCAGGAGGCACAGAGAACCCCCTTCAACATCAATAAGAATAGACCAACACCTTGACATATAGCAGTGAAGCTTGCAAATTTCAGAGACGAAGAGAAAATCCAGAAAGCAGCTCAGGACATGCCAGAAAGGACTGGCATGGTATAGTCAGGGTGCTAAACCAGAACAATATGCAGCCAAGAATAGTTTATTCAGCAAGGCTGTCATTCAAAATAGAAGGCGAGATAAAAAGCTTCCAGGACAAACAGAAACTAAAAAATTTGTGACCACAAACCAGCCCTGCAAGAAATACTAAAGGGGATCCTTTAAGCAAAGAGAGAGCCCCAAAGTGAGATAGACCAGAAAGGAACACAGACAATATGCAGAAACAATGACATTATAGGTAATACAATGGTACTCAATTTGTATCTTTCGATAGTTACCCTGAAGGTAAATGGGCCACATTCCCCAATCAAAAGACACAGGGCATCAGATTGGATGAAAAAGCAAGACCCATCAATATGCTATCTGCAAGAGACTCATTTTAGACCCAAGGACACCTCCGGATTGAAAGTGAGGGGGTGGAAAACCATTTACCATGCTAATGGATGTCAAAAGAAAGCTGGGTGGCAATCTTTCTATCAGACAAATTAGATTTTAAGCCAAAGGCCATCATAAGAGATTTGGAAAGACACTATCATAATTAAAGGGTCTCTCCAAAAAGAAGGTCTAACAATTGTCAAGGTTTATGCCCCTAACATGGGAGCAGCCAATTACATAAGCCAATTAAAAACAAAATTAAAGAAACACATCAAGCATGATACAATAAATAGTAGGGGACTTTTACACCTCACTCAATGCAATGGACAGATCATCTAAGCAGAAGATCAACAAGGACACAGGGCTTTGAATGACACACTGGGCCAGATGGACTTCACAGATATATTCAGAGCTTTCCATCCCAAAGCCACAGAATATACATTCTTCTCCAGTGCACATGGAGCTTTCTCCAGAAGAGATCACATACTGGGTCACAAATCAGGTCTCAACCGGTACCAAAAGTTTGGGATCATTCCTTGCATATTTCCAGACCACAGCCCCTTGAAACTTGAACTCAATCACAAGAGGAAATTTGGGAAGAACTCAAATACACAGAGGCTAAAGAGCATCTAACTAAAGAATGAATGGGTCAACCAGGAAATTAACGAACAAATAAAAGAATTCATGGAAACAAAGGAAAATGAAAACACAACCATTCAAAATCTTGGGATGCAGCCAAGGCAGTCCTGAAGAGAGAAGTATAGAGCAATACAAGCCTTTCTCAAGAAACAAGAAAGGTCCTAAATACACAACCTAACCTTCTACCTAAAGGAGCTGGAGAAACAACAGCAAAGAAAGCCTAAATCCAGCAGGAGAGGAGAATTAATAATGACCAGAGCAGAAATCAATGAAATAGAAACTGAAAGTACAGTAGAACACAGCAACAAAACTAGGAGTTGGCTCTTTGAAAGAAGTAATAGGATCGATAAACCCCTGGCCAGACTTTGCAAAAAGAAAAGAGAAAGGACTCAAGTTAATAAAATCATGAATGAAAGAAGAAAGATCACAACCAACACCAAGGAAACACAAACAATTTTAAGAATGTATAATGAACAACTATTTGCCAAAAAATTAGGCAATCTGGAAGAAATGGTAACAGAAAAACCTGAACAGACCCATAACCAGCAAGGAAACTGAAGCAGTCATCAAAAATCTCCCAACAAAGAAAACTCCAGGGCCAGATGGCTTCCCTGGAGAGTTCGACCAAACATTTAAAGAGGAATTAATACCTATTCTTTTGAAACTGTCTCAAAAAATAAAAATGGATGGAAAACTTACAAATTCTTTCTATGAGGCCAGCATAACCTTGATCCCAAAACCAGACAAAGACCCCACCAAAAAGGTGAATTAACAGACCAATACTGCTGATGAACACGGATGCAAAAATTCTCACCAAGACACTAGCCAACAGGATCCAACAGTACATTAAAAGGTTTATTCACTGTGACCAAGTGGGATTTATTCCTGGTCTGCAAGGGTGGTTCAACATCTGCAAATCAATCAGTGTGACACAATACGTTAATAAAAGAAAGGACAAGAACCATATGATACTCTCAATAGATGCAGAAAAACCATCTGACAAAGTACAGCATTGCTTCTTGATTAAAACTCTTCATGGTGCAGGGATAGAGGGAACATACCTCAATATCATAAAAGCCATCTATAAAAAGCCCACAACAAGGATCATTTTCAATGGGGAAAGACTGAGAGCTCCACCCCTAAGGTCAGGATGACTACTCATCAGTAGCCATGGCAGGGATGGCTACTCTCACCACTGTTGTTCAACATAGTACTAGAAGTCCTAGCCTCAGCAATCAGACAACAAAAAGAAATAAAGGCATTTGAATCAGCAAGAAGTCAAACTCTCACTCTTCATAGATGATGTGATACTCTATGTGGAAAACCCAAAAGACTCCACCCTAAAATTGTTAGAAGTCCTAAAGGAATTCAGCAAAGTGGCAGAATATAAAATCAATGCACAGAAATCAGTTGCAATGAGATAGAAGAAAGAGAAATTAAGGAGTCAAACCCATTTACAATTGCACCAAAAGCCATTAAGAGACCTAGGAATAAACCCAACCAAAGAGGCAAGGGATTAGTACTCTGAAAACTATAGAACACTCATGAGAGAAACTGAGGAAGACACAAAGAAATGGAAAAACCTTCCATGCTCATGGATTGGAAGGACAAATACTGTTAAAATGTCTATGCTTCCCAGAGCAATCTATACATTCAACACAATCCCTATCAAAATACTATCAACATTTTTTCAGAGCTGGTACAAATAATCCTAAGATTTGTATGGAACCAGAAAAGACCTCAAATAGCGAAAGGAATGTTGAAAAAGGAAACCAAAGCTGGTGGCATCACAATTCTGGACTTCAAGCTCTATGACAAAGCTGTCATCATCAAGACAGTATGGTATTGGCACAAAAACACACACATATATCAATGGAGCAGAATAGAGAGCCCAGAAATGGACCCTCAACTCTATGGTCAACTAATCTGTGACAAAGGAGGGAAGAATGTCCATTGGAACAAAAGACAGTCATTCCAACAAATGGTGTTAAGAAAACTGGACAGCCACAAGCAAAATGAAACTGGACCATCTTCTTACACCACACACAAAAATAAGATTCAAAATGGATGTAAGACCTAAATGTGAGACAGGAACCCATCAAAAATCCTAGAAGAGAACACAGGTTGTATTCTCTCTGACTTTGGCCAAAGCAACTTCTTGCTAGACACATCTCCAAAGGCAAGGGAAACAAAGACTTCATCAAGATAAAAAGGTTTTGCATAGCAAAGGAGCAACTGACAACACTAAAAGTTGACCTACAGAATGGAAAATGATATTTGCAACTGACATATCAGATAAGGGGCTAGTATCCAAAATCTATAAAAAACTTATCAAACTCAACACCCAAAGAACAAACAATCCAGTCAAGAAATGGGTAGAAGAAATGAACAGACATTTCTCCAAAGAAGACACACTAATGGGCAACAGACATGAAAAAAATGCTCAATATCACTTGGCATCAGGGAAATAAATACAAATCAAAATCACAATGAGATATCACCTCACACCTGTCAGAATGGCTAAAATGAACAAGCCAGGAAACAACAAATGTTGTCAGGCATGCAGTGGAAGCAGAACCCTCTTACAGTGTTGGTGGGAATGCAAGCTGGTGCAGCCACTCTGGAAAACAGTATGGTGGTTCCTCAAAGAGCTGAAAATAGAGCTACCCAATGATCCAGCAATTGCACTACTATGGATTTATCCCAAAGATATAAATATATTGATCCAAAGGAGCACCTGCACCCCAATGTTCATACCAGCAATTTTATTTATTTATTTGAGACAGAATGAGAGAGAGCATGAGTGCAGGAAGAGGCAGAGGGAGAGGAAGTAGCAGACTTCCCAGTTAGCAGACAGCTAGAAGTGGGGCTCTATCCCAGGACCGAGGAATCATGAGCTAAGCTGAAGGCAGTCACTTAACCAACTAAGCCACCCAGGCAACCCTCAGTACCCTACATTAGACCCCATTTTGGGCATTCAGTGAGAGGGTACCTTCTATGAGAAAGGTCTAAGTAAGAAAATTCTGGATGGGAATACTTGTAATATACAGCTGACCCTTGACCAACCCTTGATTCAAACCCTTGGGTTTGAATGGTGCAGGTCTACTCTACTTACACATGGGCTTTTTTTGATACTGTATTTTAGTGTATTTTCTCTTGTGTTTTTCTCAATAACATTTTTTTCTCTAGCTTTATTGTGAGAATATAGTATATAATACATGTAATGTACAAAACTGTGTTAATGAACTATTTATGTTATCAGTAAGTCTTCCAGTCACCAGTAGGCTACTAGTCCAGTAGGCTACTAGTAGTTTAGTATTTTAGATTCCATGCAGAAGTGAAATCATATGGTATATGACTTTCTCTGCATTATTTCACTTAGCATAATACTAGGTCTATCAATGTTGTCACAAATGGCAAGATCCCATTCTTTTTTATAGCTGAATAAATATTTCATTATATATGTATCATACATCTTCTTTATCTATTCATCTATTGATGGACACTGAAGTTGCTTCCATACTTGGTTATTGTAAATAATGTTTCAAAAAACATAGGGGTGCATATAACTTTTCAAATTAGTGTTTTCATTTTCTTTGGGTAAATACCCAGTAGGAATTACTGAATGGTACTGAATTTCTATTTTTAATTTTTTTAAGAATCATAACACATTTGACAATAACATTATATTCAGGCCTTATAAAATTAATAATCTGACAACATTACTAGACAGCCTTGTAAAATTAATAACTCAATACCACTTGATGGGGGAAACTTTTATTGAAGCAATTTTATAATACCATTAATAAATACTATGTAAAATATAAAACACTTTTTTATATGACATGACTTAAGGAATTATCAATGTAATGTTATTCTTTTCCCCAAAAGCTTTTCCTAAATATTTACTTCTGTGACCTTTATATCCAGGTGAGAACTGTGTTTAGATGGTAGAAATAGCTTGAAGTCCACTAAGAAGGAGAACGCATTTGCAATTTTATTTATACTTTTCCATTTATCAAAAAAACAGGAAGGTAAGAAAATTATATACACAAAAACAATGTACAATGTATCAACAAATTTTAATTCAAAGAATTATTAACTAGAAGGATTTTCTCATAACTGTTAGTTTTCAAACTATGGCTCATAGAAATCTAAGATTCCACTGGGACACAGCAGGATTGAGGGACAAGGAAGTCTACAGGTGTAGTCTCATCTCTCCTTTAGCTAAACAGCTCTACTTGTCTCTGTTTTATATAATACAGTTTAATGCAAAAAAAAAGCTAAATTCCATTCTTTGGAAAAAAAAATTTTTTCCCCAGAGGTATAAAAGTCACTAACTTAGTCAAAGCCCCTAATTTTACATAAGAGACAAAAAGGCCTCAGAGAGATTGTAGTTTGCCTGAGGTCAAAAAACCACTTAGTTGCAGGCCAGGAATGTGTTTTAGGTCTTACCTAGCCTAGAGTTTTATGCCAGTTACTTTCTCATATTCAGGAAAAATACATGCATTTTTAACTAGAACTCAGAGAAAATGAATACATAAAACTTTGTCATGTGGCTCAATAAAGACATTAGGCAGAAAACAGCTTTCTAACTAAACTATAAATTTTTAGTCATGAACAAAAATAAAGGAAGAGAAGTTATCTTAACTCCTATTAGTAACAGTCAGTATATTCAATTTATAAACACTTTTTTTTTTTAAGTTGAAGGGACAGGGAACTTGAAGGAGAAAATCTTTAGTTGAACCAAAGAACATGAAACTGAGGAAATTCTTCCTTGAAAGAATTATTCATTTCCTTCAAATAAAACTTGGTTTATCAAAATCAATCAACATATGGGTTACTATGTTGTGAGTTTATATTTATAGCAAAATTTAAAACACTGAACAGATTTCTCTTTGCATCTAGCCTCTCCATTAGTTCATATGTACAAAAGACATGATTAACTTTAATTATAAATTAAATCCACTCAGAAATTATAGGTAAACCTTCATTTCCATGTGAGAACATTTCTCTACCTTCTTCATGACGGAAAGGAGATTTACCTAATGGGTGAATTTGGGAGAAGGCACTATGCAGTGCCTACGTGCTTCCAAATCTCTTCTTTGAAAAGCTATGCCTGCCATAGTAACCTGAATTGAGGTCTACTTTCACCTTTGTGGGATGGGCACCAAACATCTGTTCCTTCCATTTACAACTGTATGTGGAAGTGCCTAATTTGGAATAAAGTATTAGGAAGTTCACTGTGGCTACATACCTAAGCCACATCCTCCAATTTGTTAGTATGTTAGTATGTACTAAAGGTACTAAGCTTATCTCCATCTGTCTGACTCCTGTGTTCTCAACTCAGAAAAAGAAGAGCAATGTCATCTGCCACCTACTCCCCCACAGTTCCAACAAGAACAATTATCAGACAATACTTAGAAATGGTTTCTTCTTCCTTGACTTTATAACTAACATTCATTGTTCAAAGCAACATACTTTAAAGAGGGAAAAAGTTGAAAAGAACAACTTCAGAAATAAACACAGAAAGTCAGACAAAATGAGGAGATAGAGGAATATGTTCCAAATGAAAGAACAATACAACACTTCAGAAAAATAACTAAATGAAACAGAGATAAGTAATCTACCTGATAAAGAGTTCAAAGTAATGGTCATAAAAATGCTCAGCAAACTTGGGAGAAGAATGGATGGATTCAGTGAGAACTTCAACAAAGATAAAATATGAAGAGCCAATCAGAGCTGAAAAATACAATATCTGAAATGAAAAACACACCCGAGGGAATCAACAGCAGATTAAAAGCTGCAGATGAACAGATCAGTGATCTACAAGACAGGGTAGCAGAAATCATCCAAGCCAAAAACCAAAAAGATAAAAGAATTTTAAAAATGAGGACAGGTTAAGGGACCTCCTAGGATGGAGCCCCACACCAGGCCCTATGCTCAGGGAGTCTGCTTCTCCCTCTCTCTGTGGCCCTCCCCTCCCATCTGTGTTCTCTCTTGCTTGCTCTCAAAAATAGATTAAAAGAAAGAACGGAAGAAATAAAGAAAAGGCCATAACTAGAAATAATTATGAAAGAAAGAGTTTTATTGGTAAAAGCAAACATACAATAAAAGTAATAGATCAATCACTTTTATAAAGCCAATATGAATGTTAAAAGACAAAAGTAGTAACAACAATTATATCTACAGTAATTAGTTAAGGGATACACAAAATAAAAAGATGTAAATTAAGACATCAAATACATAAAACAAGATGGGGTGGGAAAATGTAGTGTTTTTAAAATGTGTTTGAACTTAAGTAACCACCAACTTAAAATAACTTCTATATGCATGGGATGTTATATTTGAACTTCACTGTGATCACAAAAATCTATAATATACAAAAAAGAAAAAGAAAGGCAACCAAGCATAACACTAAAGAAAGTCCTCAAATTAGAAGGGAAGAGAGCAAGACAATCAAGAAACCAAATCAAAGAACAAGATTGAGGCCTCATTTACCATGGGCCTATGCTACTTTTATCTACATTAGTAAGACCATGAATATACTTTCAAAACCATAAACTTATGTACATTGATTGAAATGGATATTTTAATAACAATGATACACAATGGAAACTAGCTGCTACTTAAAGACTCCCTATTATTCCCATCTTAGTCATCAATCATTCAAGTGATGGCAAGGTAGATATACGTGAATTTCATTTTAAAAATTCCAATGGTGGGGCACCTTGGGTGGCTCAGTCAGTTAAGGATCTGATCTTGACTTTGGTTCAGGTCATGATCTCAGGATTGTTGGGACTGAGCCCTGCAACAGGCTCTTCACTGAGTATGGAGCCTGCTTACCCTCTGCACCTCACCCCCCACCACCAGCTTGCACACACTCTCACCCTCTCTCTCTCTCTCTCTCAAAAAAAGAATCCAGTATTTGCTTGATTTAGAGATTTAGAAAATGCTCTATAATTGCTCAGCAAGACATTTTGTAAAACTTGAAATAGAAGTGTTATAAGTTTTAAAAAATGCTCCAAGTAAGAAAACAATTAAGGATGTACTCTCAGGTAAGAAATGACAACAATTACAACTTAAAAAGAAAAATTAATCTTTTTAGCATTACAAGCTTATTTAATTCATAAAAAGGACTTATGGATTCTTTTAAATAATAAATATCCATCTGTGATTAAGTGTGTGGATTCTTATTGTTCACTTATACATAGGGGTGGGATAAATGGGTAACAGCGAACTTTAAAACTGTTATGAACCATTGCCAACCAGGAAATTAGTCAAAGCATCTAAGTATAGATTTCATTAGCAAGCAATAATATTTACTTTCTAAAATCGAATATAGATGTAGTTTTTCAAGAAATTTAAAATGTGTCAGTTTTGGGGTGCCTAAGGTAAGTCAGTCAAGTGTCTGACTCTTGTTTTCGGCTCAGGTTATGATCTTAGGTTGTGAGACTGGGCACCACGTAGGGTTCCACACTCAGCAGGAAGTCTGCTTGAGAGTCTCACACTCTCTCTCCCTCTTGTACACTCTCTCTCTCTGGAATAAATAAAATCTTGAAAAAATAATAAAATATGTCAGTTTAGTTATACTTATTGAATAAAGGTAATAATAGGTATCTCTTGAAAGTAAGAGCTCCAGGAACTAAGAAAAAAAAATAAAAATTTCTGTCTCATTTCTTTATTAGCACAAATAATTATGACTTTTACTTAGTGTGTATTAGTTAGCCAAACAACTCAGAATTTTACCAAATTAAAAATAAAAATTATATCAGAAATCTGAAACCCAAGGAAAAAAAGGAAAGATAATATAACTAACCTTGGTCAAGAAAGTATCGATGTCCTTACTTGGACGCTGTGAGTCTGAGGTACGAATCACCACGTTTTCTCTTAGAGCAACATTTCCATTGAATAGTGAACTATTATTATTAACATTTCTACCGTAAGGCAGTTCTAGGGCTGGCCTCAGATTAAGAGTGTCAAGCAAAGTTTGCTTCTGCTGCTTCTCCACCAGAAGTTTGGTACTGGTTTCTGCCAGCGTCTCACTAGTCCTGTTAAGATTACAAAACACAAAACACAATGCTTAGTATTTCATTTCTCCCCAAAGAAGTCCTAAATTACTTGCATTTTTTAAGTTTCCATAACAGTAAACAGAATATGCCATTAAATGGTGTTTTAAGATCGTAAATGTGACAGAGCAGACCTACTATGTATAATTATAGGTTTAAAACTGTTCTAAAGAAGTACATATATTTCTAGGGTTCCTAACTAACAAGTAAATCAAATTAAGGAGGGAGAGAAATGGCTATCAGTGATATCCATGGCTTAACAAGTAATACCTGCTGCCTTCTGGAATGGCTGTACTTAAGAGATTCTTGGGGATGCCATGGCACATACCTATATTTAGTAAACCAGTTTAGAGCTGCAAAAATAAACCATCCTGGTGGTGGGGGGGTTTGGGTGGCTCAGTCAGTTAACCATCTGCCTTCAGCTCAGGTCAGGACCCCAGAGTCCTGGAAATGAGCCTCACACTGGGCTCCCTGCTCAGGGGGAAGCCTGCTTCTCCCTCACCCTCTGCCTGCTGCTCCCCTCTGCTTGTGCTCACTTGCTCGCTCGCTCTCTCTCTGTCAAATAAATATATAAAATCTTTAAAAGAAAATAAAAATTTAAAAATCCCTCAAAGATATTTTTCAAGCCTTGGCTTTCACCACTCTTGTACATTTCACACATTACCTCAGAGATATTGAGCATTTGGCATTGAGGAATAATTTAGACGAACAATTGCTAGGGGAGAAGTAGATGGCAGAGTTGTGATCAGAAAGAACTGAAACAACTCCAGAGGCCATTAGGTCATAACACAGATACCAGGGTACTGGAGGTGGAATCTGCCCTTTCTGTCTTGACCTTTTGGGTTAAAGATGTACTCTTCCAAAAATAAACTAACATTAATAAATAAATATTAATAAACTCATTTCTATTTAGGGTAATTCTGACAATTTTATAATAACATGCTGTCTAAATTATGAACCTTCAAACAATTACCTTAAAGACTAGGAGATCAGATTAACTGAAAATATTCAAGGGAAAAAAATAAAATCATTTAAAACCTAAATAAAGAGAGATGCAAACTGTCTTGGATAACATTTCAACAGTAAGTTCATTTACAAACATCATTTTTCAAAATTATACTATCTAGTTGGCTTTCACTTACTACTGATCTCATGAACGTGGCTCCATAAAATTTATGGTTTAGAGGCAAATTAATAAGCTAACTCTACTTTCTATGATCGTTTTAACTTACTTATTCAGTTCATTTGTCAATAACGTTCGATGTGTTACTTCTTCTAGGTAGAGGTGCTTGTATCTGTCCAACTCTGTTTTGGTAAGATCTTCTTGAGAACTTCTCATTTTGAATAATTCAAATTCCAGCTCTTTAATTCTGAGTTCCATTTGGCTTCTTAGTGAAGCATTATTATTTTCTCTGAACTGTGCTAAGCTTTCTTGAAATGCTAATTGTGTCTAAAGCAAATTAAAAGCATGGTTTTAAAATTGTTACAACCTGGGTAATTACAGTATATTTCTTTCTTTTAGTTTTGTGTCAATGATTCAGAGAGCAATTTTTAAAGTGAAAAAAAAGCTGAAATGTAAAATATTTATCATTCATGTGAAACTGAATTAAATGTGAGAAATGTTCATTCCTACATTAGAACTCATGCAATCCGATAATTCAAAGAATAATAAAATCATTTAAATTTTTAAAAAGGGAACAATACAATTTAGGAATAATCGAAGTACATGGGGTGCCTGGCTGACTCATCCATCTGAGTGCCTGATTCTTGGTTTCTGCTCAGTGATCTCAGGGTCCTGGGACAAAGCCCTGTGTCACACTCAGCATGAAGTACGCCTGGAATTTTCTCTCTACCTGTCCATCCCCCACTTATGCTTTCCAAATAAATAAATAAGATATTTAATATAAAAAAAGGAATAATCCAAGTGTGGTACAATTTCTTTTTATGTAGGCACGCCCAGAATGGAGCCCAAACAAGCAACCGACGAACCACCCATGTACCCCATGGTAAAAATTTTCAAAGCACAATTTTTTTCTTTTCCTCTCAATAGCCTTGTTTTATACTAACTGGTCTTAAAAAATAAAATGAATTTCCACTGTGAATCATTCTGAAAGATCAACTTAGTGAGAATAATGATGAAAACTGAAATTTTTAAAGGGAAGGAACAAATGCTTCCGGAAATTTACCAAATTGCTATTAAGGAAGTAGAGGAAAAGAAAAAATCTTGTTCTTTCTTCAAGCTCCCGTTTATATTGTTCTATTTTACTGTACTTTACCATGTTGGCTTCTACATAACTTCTAAGGTTTACTACTTGTTTTTCCAACTTCTTTTTATTCTTCTGTAGTTTTTCACATTTCATCTGTATTTCTTTCATAGATGATAATTGCTGAATAAGAACCTGGTTTTTTGAAGACACAGTTTCCAGTTTTGCTGTAAGATCATCAACCTGCATGAATAAAATAATACAGTTTGGAAGTAGAGTGAAAATAGTCTAATGCAAAACTAAGACCCCAATTTTTTTTTTAAGATTTTAAATCTCTACATCAAACATGGGGCTTGAACTCACAACCCCAAGGTCAAGGGTCACATTCGTTACTGACTGCTCCAGCCAGGTGCTCAAATTTTAAAATAAATTCATTTTTAACAAAATGTTATCTACATTGTAGTACAGTCTTGGAATGTGGAACCTCAAATAACTCAGAAAATCAAGAACAAAATTAAAACCACTAGGAGTTGCTAAAATCAATCTCTGCTGTCATCCTCTTTGCCACACATTTGTATTTTATTTTTTTACTTTTATTTCTCTATGATTGTTTCAGATTTTTCCTCCATAAAATAACTGTAAGTCACCTCTTAGTAGAAAGTCTCTTAGCCCTTCCCTCATCTTAACACTCCATAATTTTTTTAAAGATTTTATTTATTTATTTGAGAGGGAGAGAGAGAAAGAGAGCGAGAGTGCAAGAGCAGGGAGAGGGAGAAGCAGACTCCCCACTGATCAGGAAGCCCAGCGTGGGGCTCAATCCCAGCATCCCAGGATCACGACCCAAGCCAAAGGCACTTAACTGAGCCACCCAGGTGCCCTTGTACTCCATAATTTTTTTAAGGAAGTTTTAGGAATACCATATTGACTTATGTAGGTCTGAGCCAATAAATGCTTACCAAAATAAGACTTGGAAAATAAGACTCTAATTAATGAATCTATAAATACTGATTCCAATGCCATCAGCCTTTTTCTGAATTACAAATGTTTTATGCTAATTTGAATTGCATTCTGAGGAGAAATGATTCACAAGGTTAAGAAATCACATCTTTCAGTAAACAAATTTAGTGGGGGAAAAAATTTAGTGAGATGATCCATATATTTTTGGACCAAAAAAAAAAATTCCTTAACTCAACAGTGTTACAATCCTTTGTTACTTCCCACAAAATAAGAGAATATACTAAGCAATGAAAACAACCCAAAAACTTGCTGGTGTTTCAGTGATGCTGAGTTGGGAAGAACCCCTTTTCTTTAGATATGATTGGAAAGACAAGGTGAGTGGATGTGGTGGTTTTATAAATTGACACTTCTCCCATGACAATCCCTCCCCTTAATATGTGCTAGCCTTAGTAACTGGCTCCTAGTGAACAGAATATGGCAGGACTGCTGTGTGATTTTTAAGGCTAGGTTAGAAAATGTGATATAGCTTCCATCTGACTTTCTTCTTCTAGGAAATCTCACCCTTAGAATCCAGCTGTTTTGGGAAAGCCCAGGCTACCTAGTGAGACTTCATGCAAATATTCCAGCTGAGACTGTCCTAGCTAACATCCTAGCCAAAAGCCAGCCTCAACAGCCAAACATGAGCATGAACAAGGTTTTAGATGATTCTAGTTCCCAGCTTCTGGTCATCCCAGATGATGCCAAATGAAGAAGAAATGAGTTGGCCTTACTCAGCCTTGTCCAAAGATTTGTGAACAAGATAAATGCTGTTTTGAGTCACTAGGTTTTGAGATGGTTTATCATACAACAATAAATAACTGGCACAGATGCTGATATTAAAAATGGGGTGCTGCCATAAAGAAAACCAAAAAACTAAAACTGAACCTTCTTTGAACCAGGTGGGTGGAACCTGAAAGAAGAGTAAGAGTGAGAAGTAGAGAAGAGTAAGAATGAAAAGCAGAAGAGCTTCCAAGAGACAGTTAGTGGAAACCTGATGGCTCTTGAAGAGGCTTACAGCAAAGGTTTCCAGACAAGTGAAGAAAACGACACTAGAGGGAAAAGGAACTCATGCCACAAAACACTTGAAAGTAAAACTGATAGGAGAGATAAGCTAAAGAAAGACTATTCAATATGAAGGAACCAGGACTTACTGGGTTCATCTATCTGTTCCTCATTTACCGCCTCTCCACATGTTGTATTGTCAAATAACGCAAACATGAAGAAATGGCTTCTGGGTTAAAAGCAAATCCAGGAAGACATGGTCTATGGATGAAGCTAAAACTATAAACCCTTTAATAAGACTTCAGAAGGATTTAAGGTGTGCCTCAAATTTCTTTAAGGATCTTAAGAGTATGAGAATTTTAAAGGCAATGTCAAATGAGAGCTTCGCAGGAAACCTGAGGTGAAAGCTTATCTCAAAAAGACCTGGGAGAATGGCTTTTCTAATGGCGTGAAATCCAATCATATTCACGGAAAACTCAAAAAACTAAGAGAATTATAGTAGCAAAAACACTGTTTGCGAGCTTGGACTAAAAGAGACCAAGATAGTACAAACCAAAAATAGGCCTTTGAGTCTTAGAAGTCCCACCAGGAGGAAGCAGGCTGAAAAAGCAGCTAATTTTTAAATGTGTCCATAGGTTTTTAAATATTCATTCCATTAAAAAAAAAAAGGCCATGGGCCTACCCTAGTGACTTTCTCCTAACAGAATATGGTGAATGTGATGCTCTGTGTATTCCAAAGCTAGGTTACAAAAGACAATAGAGCTTCTGCCTTGCTCTGCAACTTGGCAGCTTTCTTGGAATTTAGCCCCCCATCTTGTAAGAAAGTTCAGGCCACAAAGAGTCTAGGTGTGCCAGTGTAAGTGTTTCGGCTGCCTGCCCGAACTATAGTCCTAGGCAATAGCCAGCATGAACACCACCAGATGTGAGTGAACAAATCTTCAAACAGTTCCAGCCCCGAGCCTTTCAGATGCCCCACCTGAAGCTAGGGGAAGAGAAACAAGCTGTCCTAGCCACACTTTTCCTAACAGTAGATTTGTAAGCAAAATAAATGTTATTTATTTAAACCACTAAACTTTGGGGAGTTAGTTAAGAAAAAAAAAGATAAACAGAAAAGTGGATGACAAAAAGAGTTAATATACATAATTTATATAGTAGAAATTGGTCTGCATTAAAGTGGGAAGTAATATGTTAAGATTAATTTTTTTAATTTTTTAAAATTTATTCATTTGGGAGAGATACAAAGAGACAGAGCACAAGCAGGGGGGTAGGCAGAGGGAGAGGGAGAAGCAGGCTCCCTGCTGAACTAGAAGCCTGACATGGGATTCGATCCCAGGACCTGGAGATCATGACCTGAGCCGAAGGCAGACACTTAACCGTCTGAGCCACCCAGGTGCCCCTAAGATTAATTTAATAATGACAAACAGTGCTAATGAGAAGAAGCCCATAACTAGAAGCAAGATCTAAGAAGTTTTTCTTTCTGTTTTCCCCCATTTAGGATGTCATTACCTGTGCATTTTGTTTATATGACCTTTATTATGTTGAAGTATGTTCCTTCCAAACCTACTTTGTTGAGGGTTTTTATCATGTTGGATGTTGTACTTTTTTATCATGAATGGATGTTGCACTTTGTCAAATGCTTTTTTTTTTTAGATTTTATTTATTTATTTGACAGAAAGGGATCACAAGTAGGCAGAGAGGCAGGCGGGGGGGAAGGCAGGCTCCCCGCCGAGCAGGGAGCCCGATGCGGGGCTAGATCCCAGGATGCCAGAATCTTGACCTGAGCCGAAGGCAGAGGATTTAACCCACTGAGCTGCCAGGTGCCCCTTAAATGCTTTTTCTACATCTTTTGAAATGATCAGATGATTCTTCTCCTTTTATTAATTTGGTGCATCACAATGATTGAATTGCAGATATTAAAACATCCCCATAACCTAGGAATAAATCCCATTTGATCATGGTAATGATTTTTTTAATGTATTGTTGGATTCAGTTTGCAAGTATTTTGTTGAGGATTTTTGCATCCATGTTCACCAAAGATATTGGTTTAGAGTTCCTTTTGTGGTGTCTTTGTCTCATTTTGGTATCAGGGTAATACTGGCCTCATAGAATGAATTTGGAGTTTTTCCTTCCTTTTCTGTTTTTTGGAATAGTTTGAGAATAGGTACTAACTCTTCCTTTCAATGCTCGGTAGAATTTGCCTCTGGTCCTGGACTTGTGTTTGTTCATAGTTTTTTGATTAATGATTCAATTTCTTTGCTGGTTATCAGTCTGTTCAAATTTTCTATTCTTGTTTCAGTTTTGGTAATTTATATATTTCTAGGAATTTATCCATTTCTTCTACGTTGTCCAAATTGTTGGCATGTAGTTGTTCATAATGTTCTTTTATAATTGTCTGCATTTCTGTTCTGTTGGTTGTTATTTCTCCTCTCTCATCTGTGATTTTATTTGGGTCCTTTTTCTCTTCTTTCTGATAACTCTGGCTAAAGCCTTTTCAGTTTTATTAATTTTTTCAAAGAACCAGCTCCTGGTTTCATCGATCTCTCCTATTTTTGTCTTTTTTTAAGCTTCTATAGTGTTTATTTCTGCTCTAATTTTTAAGAAGATTTATTTGAGAGAGAGAGTGGGGAGAGGGTCAAATGGAGAGGGAGCAAGAGAATCCTCAAGTAGACTCCCCGCTGAGTACACAGCCAGAAGCAAGGCTCAATCTCAGGATTCTGAGACCATGACGTGAGCTGAAATCAAGAGTCTGCTGCTTAACCAACTGAGCTACCCAGGTACCCCTACTTCTGCTCTAATTTTTATTATCTCCTTCCTCCTGCTGACTTTAGGCTTCATTTGTTGTTCTTTTTCTAGCTTCTTTCGGTGCAGGTTAGGTTCTTGTAGATTTTTCTTGTTTCTTGAGGTAGGCCTGTATTGCTATATACTTCCCTCTTAGAACCATTTTTACTGTATCTCAAAAGTTTGGGCAATTGTGTTTTCATTTTCATTTGCTTCCATGTATTTTTAAATTTATTCTTTTATTTCTTCATTGGTCCATTCATTGTTTAGTAGAATATTACTTAACCAACATGTATCTGTGGTCTTTCAGATTGTTTCTTGTGGCTGACTTCTAACTTAATAGTATTGTGATCAGAAAAGGTGCATGGTATGACTTCAATCTTCTTGTATTTATCAAGACCGGTTTTGTGGGTATTATGGAGGGCATGTATTGCATGGAGCACTGGGTGTGGTGCATAAACAATGAATTTTGGAACACTGAAAAAAAATTAAATTAAATTAAAAAAAAAACTTGTTTTGTGGCCTAATGTGTGATCTATTCTATGGAATGTTCCAGAATGTGTATTCTTTTGTTACATCTTTAGTCCATCTAGTCCAGTGCATCATATAAAGCCACTGTTTCCTTGTTGACTTTCTGATCTGTCCATTGATGTAAGTGGTGTGTTAAAGTACCCAACTATTAATTATTTCTATTCCTTCCTAAAATATCCAAATTGTACATTGTCTTCATGGATACTTTTGCAATTAGGAATAAAAGCAATGAATTTCATTTAAAACATATATAATAAAAATAAAGTACACTAGTATTATATTATTATCAATTAGTTCTTTTATGTTAGTCATTAATTGTTTTATGTACTTGGGTGATCCCATGTTAGGTGCAAAAATATTTACAATTGATAGCCCTTCTTTCTGTCAGATTGTCCTCTTTATTATGATATAGTGCCTTTGTCTCTTACTACAGTCTTTCTTTTAGACTCTATTTTGTCCAATATAAGTATTACTATTCTGGCTTTCTTTTGATATCCATTTGCATGATACATGTTTTTTCCATCCCCTGACTTTCAATCTGCAGGTGTCCTTATGACAAAAATAAAACTCTTGCAAGTGGCTTATACATGGGTCTTGTTTCTTCTTCTTCTTTTTTTTAATCCACTCTGACATCCTATGTCTTTTTATTGGAGCACTTACCCCACTTATATCCAAAGTAATTATTGATAGATATGTATTTGTCATTTTACTACTTGTTTTGTGGTTGTTTCTGGAGATTTTCTCTGATCATTTTTTGTGTCTTCGATGTTTTACTGGTTTTCTTTAGTGATATATTTGGATTTCTTTCTCCTCTTTGAGTGTTTATTAGTGGTTTTGTTTTCTTTTTAGAGAGGGCACGAGTGGAGTGGGGAGAGTGAAAGAGAATCTTAAGCAGACTCCATGGCTGGAATAGAGTGCAGTGCAGGGCTCAATCTCACAACCCTGAGATTATGACCTGAGCTGAAATCAAGTCAGATGCTTAACCAACTAAGCCACCCAGGCACCACTATTAGTAGTTTTTGATATATAATTTGTATATAACCTCTTCTGCATATAGCAGTCTATATTAAGCTGCTGGCCTTTTAAGTTTGAGCCCATTCTTTTCTCTTCTTCTACACATGCTTTAGGTAAGGTATTATATTTTATAACATTTTTTTCTGAGTTCCTTAACTTATTTTTTATAAAAATGTTCATTTTTGCTACTTTTGTGTTTCCTGCCTTTATACTGTCACATTTGGTCTCTTTTTTCCACTCAAAGGCTCCCCTTTAATATTTCTTGTGGGGCTAGTTTAGTAGTCACAAACTCCTTTAGTTTTTATCTGGGAAACTCTCTCTCTCCTATTCTGAGTAATAGGATTACTGGATAGAGTATTCTTGGCTACAGATTTTTCCCATTCACCACGTTGAATAGATAATGCCACTCTCTTCTGGCTTGCAAAGTTTCTGCTGAAAAAGTTCCTGCTAGCCTTAAGGGGTTTCCCCTGGAGGTTACTGACTTGCTTTCCTGCTTTTAAGATGTTTTCTTTATCAGTATATTTTGCAAATTCAATTACAATATGTCTTGGTGTTGGCCTACTTTTGATTTTGATAGTTTTCTGTGTCTCCTGGATCTTGATGTGTGTTGCCTTCCCTAGATTAGGGAAGTTTTCTGCTATTATTTCTTGAAATATATTTTCTTACACCTTTTTTCTCTCTTCTTCTACTGGAACTCCTATAACATGAATGTTATTACATTTGATGGAGTCACTGAGTTCTCTAGGTCTGGTCTCACTTTGCATAATTCTTCTTTCTCTCCCTTCCTCGGCTTCATTGCTTTCCTTTACTTTGACTTCTAATTTGTTAATTTGTTCCTCTGTTTTTTCCAGCCTGCTGTTCATTGCATTAGGTGTGTTTCTTATCTCCTTTATTCCACCCTTCATTTCTGATTCTTTTTCAACTCTTTTATTTCTGTTGTAAGGGTCTCACTGATGTTGTCCATTCTTTTCTCAAGTCCAGTGAGTATCCCTATGATCACTGCTTTAAATCCTCCATCAGGCATGATATTTATATCTGTCCTACTTCAATCTCTGGATCCATAGCCTTATCCTGTTCTTTCATTTGAGATAAATTCCTCTGTTTTCTCACTTTATCTAAGTTTCTACCAGCTTCTCTGTGTTAGAAAAGTCAGTTATGTCATCTGCTCCGGAAAGTAATGGACTTATGAAGAAAGACGTCATGTAGTGCCCAGGGTCTCATGCTTAGGGGAGTATCTCTAGTGTGTGCTGCATGCACTCTGCATCTGCAGAGGCTCTCCCTAACTGCTGTGGGCAGTGTTTGGTACCTGAATGTAGCAACTTTTAACTAGGTGTGCTGAGGTGTGCTTGTGAAGTGAGACCTGTCACCACCTCCTCTGGAACTGAGGCTCTCCCGAATCTGGTCAGATGTGGCGTGGGCAGGGGCTTGTGCTGATTTCTGGGGGAAAGGCTTGATGTGGTGGAACTGAGGCAAGAATGATTGAGCAGGGCAGTTCCACTGGAGTGCAAGGGGATGGTGCTTGCTGTAAGCAGATTACACAGCCAGTGTCAGGGCTGTACTGCTTCCCACAGATGGCTCTGTAAACTTGTGCTGAGGGGCAGTGGAGGGAAATGGTACCAGCTGGTTCCTTTGTTCCTAGAGAGGGGTCTCTGTGAACACTGCCTCTCAGGGAAATGCTCTGAGAAGAGTGATAATTTCCCTACTATGCCCCAGACACTGTTCAGATCACTGTTTGCATGCTGTATGCTCTCGGGTTGTTTGCCTGCCTTCTCTCCAAGAGTAGCACAGCGCCCTACAGGCTATCCCACCCAAGCCCAATGACCTTTAGAATTCCAGATTTTAAGCCCCCTAGTTTTAAGAACTCATGAAATTAAGCTCCTCTCACTTTCCAAGCCAGTGGCTACAGGGAAACATTCTCTTTGTGCAGTCCCATGTCTCGCTCCTGCCCTTCCCATGACCACGACTCCCTCTCCTCTGCAGCAGCCAGGATCTGTTTCTCTCCTAAACCACATCTCTGTACTTCCTACCTTCTTTGATGTGGCCTCTTCTCTCTAATAGTGGACTTTGCTCTGTTAGTCTTCAGGTATTAGGTGAATCTAGGCTCCTCTTACTCTGCCACCATCTTCCTTCCTCTTAAAATATTTTTCTAAGATTCCCTTCAATTACAAATTATTACAACTGGCAGGAACACCTTTTCAGAATTTCCCCTCAAGTTAGGGAAAAAGAAAAACTTGCAAGCAGAGAGACGATATGATTTGAAGTACAATAGCTGAAAAACTAGAAATAGTTTAATAACCAAAATTTGACCTTTTACCTGATCTCCATTAACTGAAATTCTAAAAGAAATAGGCAGCTTTGAGTATTTTTTAATCAATCGAATACTCAATCTTTATTCTGCTTTCATCAGTGAGGAAATAAAGAGAACATTATGGAATCATTTTTAATCTTTTCAGTAGCAAACCAAATGTACTGTCCTTTGGCACTATTTAAATTGAATATAACATCTCCTTTATCTTACTCCAAGCTTGTTTATATGGGGAGGTAAGTAAGACCATCTCATCTTTATGTTGTGCCACAAAGCTTTCCCATATCATACAAACAGGCCTTGAATATCATACAAACGGGCTTTGAAATATTTTTGGGAATTCAAACTGATTACCTACTATTTGTCTCTGATAACTTCATTAAATAAAACCTGATAATTTACAGCTGTATTCTTGAAATAATGTAATAAATGTTTATTCCATTAATTACGTATTGAGCTATTAAAGTACATATCTTTCTATTTAAACTAAAAGAAGACAGATAAAGACAACTGTGTTTTCTAAGAATGTAGGATCTGTGCCAAGAATAGGATCAACACCAGTGTTATACACAAGAACCAGGTCAAAAGAGTATATAATTGTGAGTGGCAATTTTGGATTAGCAAGATTTCAAAACAGGAAAGCTGAAAGCCCAGAGTTCATCTTTTCCTTCCTAGATGGTGAAATTTATGGATGAGTCTACACTTTATAACAAGTTCCTAAAACATAATGAAGTAAAGAGTAGACAGCAGATCTTACAACCAAGATTTGATGAAAATGGATATGCTAGGCACTGAGTGAGAAACTAAAGATATGAATGGAGAAAAGAAACAGGACTCTATCTTTTTGAGCCTAATTTCTCATCATATCATGGAGTCAGCAAGGCATAAGCTGGTGAAAGTCTCCTTTTATGAAGCAAAAAATGTCTACAGGAGTAAAGTTAAGTTCTACTACAGTGACTTTTTATTATGACATAAGTGAGTGGTAATTTGCAAGACAACTAGGGAAGATGTCTCATAAAATTTGATTGGACAGTGACATAAGGATAGACATATAGGGGCGCCTGGGTGGCTCAGTGGGTTAAGCCTCTGCCTTCGGCTCAGGTCATGATTCCAGGGTCCTGGGATCGAGCCCCGCATCGGGCTCTCTGCTCGGTAGAGAGTCTGCTTCTCTCTCTCTCCTTCTGCCTGCCTCTCTGCCTACTTGTGATCTCTGTTTGTCCAATAAACAAATAAAAAAAATCTTAAAAAAAAAAAAGGATAGACATATAGATCAATGTATTAGAATTGACAATCTAAAAAGAAGTTGCTACATTATGGTGAACTGACATTCAACAAGGGTATAAAACAATTAAATGGAATAAGAATAGTCTTTTTAACAAATGTTACTGGGACAAATTGATATCTACATGTAAAATAATAAAATTAGACCTCTACCTCATAGCATATATACAAAATTACCTCAAAACATAAGAGCTAAAACTATAAAACTCTTAGAAAAACCATAGGTGTATCATTTGTGACTGTATTTGGCAACAGTTTCTTAGATATGACACCAAAAGACAAAAAAAGATTAAGTATATTTCATCAAAATTAAAAACTTCTTTGCTTCTAACATCACCATCAATAAAGTGAAAAGGCAAACTACTGAATAAGAGAAAAGATTTGAAAATCTTATATCTAATAAAGGATCTGTATTTAGGATATGCAAATAACTCTTTCAATAATGAAAAGACAATCCAATAAAGAAATGGGCAAAGTAATTGATTCAGTCCTTAAGGAAGATATAGAAATGGACAATAATACAAATAAAAAGACGAGATGCTCAACATAATTAAGTTTTTGTGGGTTGGTTTTTTTTTTTACATTTTCTTTGTTTATTTGACAGACAGAGAGAACACAAGCAGGGGGAGCTGCAGAGGGAGAGGGAGAAACAGGCCCTTTGTTGAGCAGGGAGCCTAATGCAAGGCTAGATGCTGGAAGCATCACAATTCCAGACTTCAAGCTCTATGACAAAGCTGTTATCGTCAAGACAGTATAGTACTGGCACAAAAACAGACACATAGATCAATGAAACAGAACAGAGAGCCCAAAAATGGACCCTCAAGTCTATGGTCAACTAATCTTCCACAAAGCAGGAAAGAATGTCCAATGGAAAAAAGACAGCCTCTTCAACAAATGGTGTTGGGAAAACTGGACAGCCATAAGCAGAAGAATGAAACTGGACCATCTTTTTTTTTTAAGTTTTTTAAAAATTTTTATTTATTTATTAGACAGACAGAGATCAGAAGTAGGCAGAGAGGCAGGCAGAGAGAGTGGGGGAAGCAGGCTCTCCGCTGAGCAGAGAACCTGGTGCGGGGCTCGATCTCAGGACCCTGAGATCATGACCTGAGCTGAAGGCAGAGGCTTTAACCCACTGAGCCACCCAGATGCCCCGAAACTGGACCATCTTATTATACCACACACAAAAATAGACTCCAAATGGATGAAAGACCTCAATGTGAGGCAGGAATCCATCAAAATACTTGAGGAGAACATAGGCAGCAACCTCTTTGACCTCAGCTGCAACAACTTCTTCCTAGAAACATCGCCAAAGGCAAGGGAAGCAAGTGCAAAAATGACCTATTGGGACTTCATCAAGATCAAAAGCTTTTGCACAGAAAGGAAATAGTCAACAAAACCAAAAGACAACTGACAGAATGGGAGAAGATATTTTCAAATGACATATCAGATAAAGGGCTAGTATCCAAAATCTACAAAGAACTTTTCATACTCAACACCCAAAGAACAAATAATCCAATCAGGAAATGGGCAGAAGACATGAACAGACATTTCTGCAAAGAAGACATCCAAATGGCCAACAGACAGATGAAAAAGTGCTCAACATCACTTGGCATCAAGGAAATACAAATCAAAACTATACTGAGATACCATCTCACCCTAGTCAGAATGGCTAAAATTAACAAGTCAGGAAACATCAGGTGTTGGCAAGGATGCTGAGAAAAGGGAGCCCTCCTATACTGTTGGTGGGAATGCAAGCTGGTGCAGCCACTCTGGGAAACAGCATGGAGGTTCCTCAAGGAATTGAAAATAGAACTAACCTACGACCCAGCAACCATACTACTGAGTATTTATCCTAAAGATACAAATGTAGGTATCCGAAGGGGCACGTGCATCCAAATGTTTATAACAGCAATGTCCACAATAGCCAAACGATGGAAAAAACCTAGATGTCCATCAACAGATGAATGAATAAAGAAGATGTGGTATATATACACAATGGAATACTATGCAGCCATCAAAAGAAATGAAATCTTGCCATGTGCAATGATGTGGTTGGAACTAGAAGGGGGGTATTATGCTGAGTGAAATAAGTCAATCAGAGAAAGAGAATTATGATATGAGCTCTCTGATATGAGGAATTTGAGAGGCAATGTGGGGGGTTTGGGGAGTAGGGAAGGAAAAAATGAAACAAGATGGGACTGGGGAGGGAGACAAATTCTTAATCTTAGGAAACAGATTGAGGGTTGCTTGAGGGGAGGGAGGTGCGAGGGATAGGGTGGCTGGGTGATGGACATTGGGGAGGGTATATGCTATGCTGAGTACTGTGAATTGTGTAAGACTGATGAATCACAGACCTGAACCCCTGAAACAAATAATATATTATATGTTAATTAAAAAAAAAGACTGAGAGATGGTGAAATCAATCCAATTAATTGAGTGGATAAAAACCACTCAGGGAAATAAAAACAGATGTCCAGACAATAACTAAATGAATGTTCACAGCAGCATTATTAATGGCCAAAAAGTGGAAACAACCCAAAGGTGCATCAAATGATGAATGAACAGGGTTTTAGCCCACAATGGAGTACTGTTTGATAATAAGGAATGAAGCACTGATATATGCTATGACACAGATGAACTCCGAAGGAAGCTAGTCACAAGGGACCACAAATTGTGTGATACCCTATATATGAAATAGTCAGAATGGGCAACTCTATAGAGGCAGGAAATAGACTGGTGGTTGCCTGAGCCTGGGGGCAAGGACGAAGAGTTTCTTTTCAGGGTAATTAAATGTTCTACTTGATGGCAGTAATGGTTGTACAACTCTATCAATATACTCAGAAACATTGAACTACACATATTAAATGGCTGAATTGTATGGAATGTATATTCTATTTCAACAAAGCTTTAAAAAAAATCCAATGGCAAGACCTAGATAATTTTCTTAATTTCTCTCTTTTGGGTGTATATAGTATACATGATCTAAATATTTCTGTGCATTTATTATATATTGAAAAGGAAAAGAAAATGAAGGAAATGCCTATGTTCAACTGGTTTGTGAAATCACTTTTCTGTACAAGTTCTCCTGAAATCAGTACAGATTCTGTATCCATTCAAAAAAGTGAAGATGAGAAATAAGACAATTTTTTGAAACATTCCATTAAACATTATCTTCTGCTTTTACACAGCTTAGCTCATCATGGTAACAGAGATATCATTAAAAAACATTGTTTAGGGCACCTGGGTGGCTCAGTTGGTTAAGCTCCAACTCAGGATTTTAGCTCCGGTCATGATCTAATGGGTCATGGAATCAAGCCAGCGTGGGGCTCTGTGCTGGGCAGGGGTCTGCTTGAAATTCTCTCTGTCTCCCTCTGCCTCTCCGCCCCCCCTCCACCACAAATAAATAAATAAATCTTTTTAAAAAATTATTTCATAGGAAAAAAGTCCCAATTTCTGTGAGGAATGATGTGTACGTTTCAACTTTCCTGAGGGTAACTACTATAGAAAAAAATGTATAACACAAATAGCAGAATGAAAGTCAAAGTTTAAGAAATAAGTACATTGTGAAGATACTAAAATTATACCAAATTAATTATAATGAAAATACAAAAGGAAGTAGTCCATGGAAATAAGCATCCTAAAACACTTCATATTATTTAACCAACTTACAGATTAACTTGACATGTTACATTTCATACATACCTGATTCCTACTCTGAGCCAGTTTTTTCTTTAAGTCCTGTACCTCATCTTCTAAATTCATACGACAACGTGATGTCACCTCCAGTGAAGCCTCTGACATAGATTGTTTTTTTAGGGTATCGGCCAGTTCTTCTTGAAGTTGTCTCACAGCTACCTAATAAGACATTTCTGTTACTGGTTTTATAAATCATCTTACTATTAAATTTTGTTAACAATATATAACTTGAACCTATGTACTTGGAAAATTTCACTACAAACATCAATTCATCTCCTTTTCCTAACATGTACACATTATGGCTGTTTAATGAATTTGGTTAAAGACACAAAAAGATGTTATCCTGCCTAGTCTGTATTATGTTACTTAGATAATTAATTCAGCCCCACTCTCCATTCCTTGTGGATGAATTTTCCCAAAGCTTCCCAATCCACTGAAGTCTCAAAAAGAAATGGGTATATAGGTGGGACTAACAATGGTAAATTCTACATTATGAAATGTTTCCCTCTTTTTTATTAGAGGCTTCAATTAATGTCAGAGTTCCTCACATATTCAATCCTCTGCTCAAATCCTTTTAATAGATAACTATCTCAGAACATAAGTGAAGTAAGTCATTCTAATGGCCTTCAAGACCCTAGATAAGACCTGGCTTTCACCTCTCTCCCTGGCCTCCATTCCTGCTACACAGGAATCCTGCCACCCCTCATTAATCTGAAAATGGAGATCCAGTGCCAAATCAATAAATTACAGAGATACAATTCTCTTTGTGTTGGACAAACTTATACCCAAATGATAGTAATTGAGCTTTGAAATGAGCAAATTATTTGTAAAATTGCTTAAAAAATTATAAATAGCTGTAGGAAGATTAAATCAAATATAGTTTTGCTAAAGCTCACCATAGTTATCCCAAATTATGATTTAATGAAAAGTAAGTGCCTTCAAAGGATTAAAAGGTCATAAGAATACATGATTTCAGATTAAAATTCAAATTTACATAAATAAAATTATGCCAACCTAAAATGTATAAAAAGCTACCATGTATAGCTTGCAGAAATGTATAAATGTATAAAAGTATATATGTATACACCTATATTTATACTTATAAATATATACATATACTTATATGTATATGTATAAAAAGTACTGAGATACTGTACTTTTTATTCAGTTCATTTGGGAAATCTGGAGCTAACTGTCAAGATAATCCACTTAATTGAATCTCAATTTCAAAATACTCATTTTAGTATTTTGAGCATTTCCATTTATCTGTTCATCATGGTAATAAAATGTGATAACAAGAATTACAATTATTATTTTACCAGTATAAGACTAAATTATTAATATCAGCCTACTATCTATTAACAATTTATAACTTAACTTCCTAAACTTTCATAGAAGACAGAACAATTTTATTCAAATTAAAGCACCTCTCAAGTCTAATTTTTATTGGCTGGATACAAGTTATGCTGACTTACAGTCTATATATTTTTTATATCTAACTAGATTCAAAATTCAGCTATAATCATTTAGGTCATTTAGATCTCGGGGTCATGAGGTGGAGTTCTCCAACGTGGACCCCTCCTGGGATTCTCTCTCCCTCTACCTCTGCCCCACTCCCATTCATGTGCAGGTGCACTCTTTCTCTCTAAATAATAATAACAACAACAATAATCCATAATCAAATATTATTTTGAATTTTCTCGGGAAGCTTGAAAAATATTTATCTTTCTGGATACTTACTTCTCTTTCTATTTTCTCCTTTTCATACTCATACATTCTTTCTTTAAAAAGATTACGTTCATTGATTAACTCTTTCTTGCTTGCTTCTATTACAAGAGCTTGCTTTTCACGTTCAGCTTGAAGGTTTTTTATGATATCCGGAAACTGGTCTTGGATATTAATCACTACCTTTTCTTCATTGGAAGCTTTGTGCTGAGCATCATCTAGTTGCTGTCGAAGCAACATATTTTCACTTTGTAGTTGAGATAATCTCTCCTTTAAGGATTCCTGCTTCTCAATGTATTTACTCACTTTAGTTTGTTCATTTTGATACGCGTGTTCTATTTCCTTTTTCTGACACTGTGTTTGACTTAAGTCTCTTTGTACACATTCTAAAACCAAAGTCTTTTCTCTGAGAGCATCTCTTGTGCGATGGAGCTCAGTTTCCAGAGCATTACATTTACTTTCAGCTTCAGAAAGGTTCTGAGAAAGAAGCTCCTTATCTTCTTTTAGGTTAGACACATCAAAATTCAATTTGTCCTGTACATCAAACCATTCGCCTTTTGCTCTCTGGAAAGCAAGTTCTAGGTCTCTTTTTGATGTCTGACTTTGGTCATAATCCTGTATAGCAGCAGCTAGTCTAGCATGGTATGATTCAACTTTTTCATCCAGTCTTTCTTTGTTTTGCTTTTCATTCTCCAGTTTAGACTTTAGCATTGAGTTCTCAATGGTCAGAGCATTAATCTGTTCACTGTGTTGGAGTCTTGTTTTTGTTAATCTTTCGTCATTCAGTTTTATGGTCTTTTGAAGACTCACATTCTTTTCTTTTAAAATTTCAATGTCTTCATAGTATTTCCTTTCCTTCTCCTGGTTCTGGTTATTTATTGTATCTGTTTCCAGTCTTAGCATAGCGATTTGACTCTCCAACATGTATTTTTTATGCAACAGATATTTTTCATTTTCATGACTATTAGAAATCTAAGTAAAACAAAGGAGACTTAGCTGGTATACAATAAAATGACATTATGATGATTTTTCTCTGAAATTAAAGAATAAACTACATTTATACAATGACTAGGTTGCAGTAAGTAAATATTGAACTGGAAAAAAATAAAGTTGGGTCCAAACCTCAAACTTTATACAAGCATAAATTCCCAAAGCTTCAAAAATTTAATTGAAGACAATGAACACATGAAAGGAAAAAAGAAAGCAAGACAAAATTTTTAAGAATATCAGAATTGGAAAGGTCATTCTCCGATTTATAACAAACCCAGAGAGCCTGAAATAAAAGATTAATAAATCTGACTATACTAAGAATCAGGTTTACAGTCTGACATCTAACACAGGTACGCCACAGTAAAATCCTTAGCTCTGCATATATTTCGACAGATTAAATTTTCTAAAATTCTTTTTCCTCACAATAGTCCATAGAAATTCTACTTTTCTAACATTTCTATAGTCAGTTATAAGAGTTAAATCTACTGATATGACAAATCTAGGCCCTGTACTATAAACACTTCTACATACATCAATGAACTCTTTTAGTTACCACAGTTCTAGAGTGGAGAGGCTCAAAATATTAAGGGAGCTGCAGGACTTCCCGCAGGTCTTCTTACTCCACTACTAGTGCTTGTGCACAAAACTGGAGCTCTTCTCTAGTGTAAATCATAAAGACAAAAGAAGCCTCATAGTTCACACAAAATACTGATGGTAAATAAGGTAAAATTTACACAGCTCTTAGAAAAATCATGAGATTATTTGCTGCTGCAATAAATTTTTTTCCTCATCACGATGTTTAAAACGGTAATAAATGCAAAATAGGGAAAAATACACTAAGCTATTTTATTAGGAATAAAATACTCATCAATAAATTATCATTAGCATATGATTGTTTCAAAGGCACCTTATAATGAAATAGAATACTACTTGGAGCAAATTGCTACTTTTCTCAAAAGTAAGAGACTAACATCCAAAATAAAGTCTCTGAACAGGCTCCACATTTCCTCCTGTTCATCAGTGGAAGTGTTAAGTTAAACTATTAAGAGAGAGGTGAGGAAATAACTGCCAAAAACTGAAACATACGTTGTTAGTGCAACAGTTTTGAGCTTATGGTTATGGAAAATAATAGAAGCCTCTCCCTTTGGATGAAGACATTAAGAATGTCAATATTTGATTCTTGTAGACAAATGCATTTAAATTAAGAATATTACTTTATCCACTGGATCCAAAATGCCACTGACCCCTATCCTCCCCTAAATATATATATACATGTGTATATATATATATATATGCTTTAAAAATCTTCTATGCTTTCCATGATCTGCAGTTTTGGTTTTTTAAAAAATATATAAAAATATATATATGTATATATATAATATATACATATTATATATACACATGGAGAAAATATATATATACATATATATATGCATGGAGAAAAAAAATAATTTCAGAAAATAAAATATATATACATACAAATACATACACACACTCAGAGTCTGCTTGAGATTCTTCTCCCTCCCTTTCCCTCCCCCTCTACACATTCCCCTATTCATGTTCTCTCTCTAAAAATAAATAAAATCTTAAAAAAAAAGAAGCCAACATCCATATTTATCTCAATTTACCCTCCATCCCTTCATTCAGAAAATATACATAGGGCTTATATGAGAAGCCAAGAATTCAAATAAATTAGTGATTTAGCTATAAATATCATAGTTCCTATTAGTATAAAACTAAATTTTTTAATCTATTTTATACCTAAGTAATATACATTAAATCAAAGGGATATTCTAAATAATACTGATGGAAATATGCAATTTTTATCAAAGACTTACCTGATTGAAATAATTTCTTACAGTCCTCAATTCCATATCTAGTGTTCTAAGATTAAGTTCAAGTTCTTGTCTCATTTCAACTTCTTTATTATACTGCTCTTCTTTTCTTGTTAGTTGCTCCCGAATCTTTTGACATAACATTTCAATATTTGTTCTTTTTTCTTTTTCTTGTTTTAAAGTAAATCTGCAAATAAATGTGCTTATTTTAAAATTTGTTTTATAAGCAATAAAAAGCTCATGTTATGATCTGGTTCCACATATGCTGGTTTATTATCCAAATTTTTTTCCTTTGTACGGCTCATGTTTTTAATTTCTCACTTCAATCTCTTCCAAAAGATGTATATAGTTGAAAAGAAGCAATGAAAAAGCATTATGCTGCTTAGTACGAATATCTCTGGGAGATATTGTAGGGAAAGGAATTTTGAAATTATTCAAGAAAGAATGGAAAATTATTATTTTTTCCACATAGTAATAATTACTCCTCCATTAGGAGATAATTTAGTTACTATTTAAAAAGAGAAGTTGCTGTTTATAAAGAAGTTATAATTCACCACAAGTAAATTGCTACTTCACGAAACGTCACAGGTACGGCAGTGTAAGACAGCATCTGCAGATGCGTTTACACAGCGGACACCCGCAGATTACTGTGATGCAGGACTAGGCTAGGGAGTCGAATATCTGTTGCCCTATAATTTTTTTAAAGATTTTATTTATTTATTTGACAGACAGAGATCACAAGTAGGCAGAGAGGCAGGCGGGGCGGGGGGGAGGGGCGGGAAGCAGACTCTCTGCTGAGCAGAGAGCCCAATGCGGGGCTCAGTCCCAGGACCCTGAGATCACGACCTGAGCTGAAGGCAGAGGCTTTAACCCACTGAGCCACCCAGGTGCCCCATGTTGTCCTATAATTTTTATGTTTCTTCTGCAATACTCTCAATTTACCTTGTTGGTTATTATTCATTTCATTTTTTTAAAGATTTTATTTATTTAATTGATAGAGCACAAAAAGGTGGAGTAGCAGGCAGAGGGAGAGGGAAAAGCAGGCTCCCCGCTGAGCAAGAAGCCCAACTGGGGACTCAGTCCCAGCACCCTGGGATCAGGACTGAGCCAAAGGCAGACACTTAACAAACTGAGCCATCCAGGTGCCCCTAATCAGTTTTTTTAAAATTAACATATAATGTATTATTTGTTTCCCCTACAATCCATTTAATAAATCATTTGAAACCCCTTTTATAACAACACAGGATATATGAAGTAAACAATAAAGAGTAATATGTGCTTGCAGCATAGACTTTTGAATTAATTTTATCAACATATAAGAGAGATGCTGAAAAAACATAGCAGTAATTATTTTCCATTTTACTTTTTAGTCACACTGTATGTTTAAAACTAATTTTTTAAAATTTTTCTGTCTTGAGAAAAATGGCCATTTTATACTCTGTTGATGGGTCCAATTTAAAAATGGGATCAAAGACCTTTTTAAAAAAATTTTACACTTTAAGTAAACAACACTACATTGAAGAATTTATTCCAAGTAACCAGAAATGTAGAAACAGATTTATATAAAAGACATTCCTTACAGCATTAATTAAAGTATAGAAAAGTGGGGGGGGGCAAAATTCAATTTGTTAAATAAATGAGGTTTCCACATGGTGGATTTCTATATATGGTCATTACCATTATGATTTGGAATATTCATTAAATTATTAAAAGTATTCACTGTTGAGAACTTGCTGTATTATTTTGAAGAATCTCATACTTCACAATACTCAAGAAGCTTTCTTCCCTATAAAATCCCAGAAGGTAAGTTAGCAATTTCAAAACTTCTACACATCTATATTATAAAACTAAATAATTCAAGGGGGCCTGGCTGACTCAACTGGTAGAGCATGCGACTCTTGATCTCATGGCTGTGAGTTCAAGCCCCACATATATTGGGTGTGGAGACTATTTTTTAAAAAATGTAAATAGTTCAAGTATTTCCTTAAAACTAAGATATCATACCTCAAACTGCAGAGTTCTTGCTCCCATTCTACTTTTTGAGGCTCCAACTTCAATAGCATTTCTTTTGTTTCTGATAGCTCCTTTTGTAGTCCATTAGCCTTATTTTCCATTATTTTATTTTTTCTTTTAAGTTGTCCACAGTGATTTTTTTTAACTTCTATTAATCTTTCATATGAAAGGAACGCATCCCGTATTTTTAATAAACTGACAGAATCTACATCAGAGAAAAAACAAAAACAAATAAAATATATAGGGCACCTGAATGGCTCAGCTGGTTAAGCATCTGACTCTTGGTTTTGGCTCAGGTCATAATCCCAGAGTCGTGGGATCGAGACCTGCATCAGGCTCCCCTCAGCATGGAGTCTGCTTGAGAATCTTTCCCCCCTTTCTCCCTCCCCCTGTGTTCTTTCCCACCCCCCGGTCATGCTCTTTCTCCAATAAATTAATTAAATATTTAAAAAAGAAAAGGAAATAAAATATATGAGTACTTTTTGCATATAAAGGACCATATGCTTTCACATTCACTCATTCATACATGAAACAAATATATATTGAATGATTTCAATATAAAATATATTACTGGGGCACCTGGGTGTCTCAGTTGGTTAAGCATCTGCCTTCAGCTCAGGTCATGATCTCAGGGTCCTGGGATCAAGCTCTACGTTGGGCTCCCTAGTCAGTAGGGAGTCTGCTTCTCCCCCTGCCTCTGCCCCTCCCCCCACTTATGCACTATGTCTCTCAGATAAGTAAAAAATAAAACTAAAAATTTATCTCTCGGGGCGCCTGGGTGGCTCAGCGGGTTGAAGCCGCTGCCTTCAGCTCGGGTCATGGTCCCGGGGTCGTGGGATCGAGCCCCGCATCAGGCTCTCTGCTCTGCGGACAGCCTGCTTCCTCCTCTCTCTCTCTGCCTCTCTGCCTGCTTGTGATCTCTGTCTATCAAATAAATAAATAAATAATCTTAAAAAAAATAAAAAATTAAAAAAAATAAAAATTTATCTCTTAAATAAGAAAACAAAAGATATTACACTAAGCTCTGCAGATCTCTGGCTTTTATTTAGCTTAAAGTCTAGGGAAGGAGAAAACAATTATGAACTCAGATAGTTCCTATAATAAAAGAGTTCTATGATCACATAACATAACTTGATCTGTGGTAGGAAGGGAAGATTTCCCTGAGGAAGAGATAACTATTCTGAGAAATGAAGGATGAGCAGGAAGTACACGAGCAAAGGAGGAAGGAGAGCATTAAAGACAGTCTACAGCATGTGCCAAAGTTCTATTGCAATCTGCTTCTGGCCAAGATGGAGTAACAGGTACTGATTTATCTTCCTACCTGAAACAAGCCAAACAAAAAGAGGTAAAATACACTTTAAAATCATTTTCAAGAAAAAGGAATTCAGGCAATGAAGGACAAGGATCCCTGAAAACACAAGAAGTTAGCCTAACACATACCTGAGCTCACTGCCTTGGGACAATTTCCAGGCCATGACACAGGTGAAAAAACTGAGACAGACTCCACCAGACTCCCTGAGTTGAGGGGATGAAACTGAGTCCGGTGAAACCAAGACAGATGAGATCAGAGGTCAAAGCACTGGCGAGGAGAAAGCAGAACAAGGAAAGAACCCCGGAGATCAAAAGAGTAATAACCAATGCATGCACCTAAGGAAATCTCCTGTGACCAGGGGAAAGATCCATCTGGAAAGAGCAGGGGAAACCCTGCCTGGTGCCCACATGACAGTAGCTATCCCCAGTAGCCATGCTGGAAAAACTCATAACCCGCAGCACAATGAATACAGTAAGTAGGTCGGGCCTCACCAGTGGGGAATCATGAGCTCTAGGCTGAACACTACTCTGGATTCACCTAACAATTCATAAGAGCAGGACGGGAAAGGATCAAACTGTTTGTAATTAACTTAGCTAGAACTCCAAAGAAAGCATAAAAAGGTAAGGAGAGGCATAGAAGCTATTTTTAAAAAACCAAATAGCACTTACAGAGATGTAAATTATGTCAGACATGAAAAACCCACTGGATTGGAATAAACACATATTAGCACAAAATAAATGGCTGAAATTTGACATCATAAAACTTCAAGTAGCTAATATACAATTCCCCAAAGAGACAGAGGAAAGGAACTAGAAAAAAATATTCGAAGAAAAAATGAGGGGGGCACCGGAGTGGATGCGTCAGTGGGCGTCTGTCTTCAGCTCAGGTCATGATCTCATGATCTCAGGGTCCTAGGATCAAGCCCGGTGTTGGACTCCCCGATTAGAGGGGGGTCTGCTTCTCCCTCTCCTTCTGCCCCTCCCCCCTGGCTCGTGCACTCTCTCTCTTCTTCTCTCTCTCTCCTTCTCTCTCTCAAATAAATGAATAAAATCTTTTAAAAAAGAAAAAGAATGGCCAAAACCTTTCTAAACTTAATGAAAACTATAAACCCACAGATCCAGAAGGATCTGGCTAGGAGTGAAGAAAAGGAAGTAAACCATTATAATATTCTGAAACGACGTATGATGTGTTATAACATCACGAGATGGAGGACTACGATGCTTAAGTCATATACTTTAGGCCCTAATCACCAAAATAGCAAAACTAAAGAGTTATAGCTAGTAAGCAAAATACATACATACACATACACGCATAAATAAAACTAAATCATAAAAATTACTTGATTGATCCAAAAGAAAGCAGAAAAAGAAGAGACTGGAACGAAGAGCAGAAAGAACAAAATGAAGTCAAACAACATGACAGATTCAAATCAGCCACATCAATAATCCCATTAGATGAAAATGGTCTAAAAGCCTCAAAGAAAAGGCAGACTGCCAAATGGATAAAAAAGGAAGACCCAGCTATCTGCCAACTATTAAAAAATGCACTTTAAATGTAAAAACTACAAATGTGTTAAGAGGCCAGAAATATGACAGACCACACTAACACTTGGCAAAAGAAGGCTGAGCCTGAGCGGTTACATCAATACCAGAAAAAATAGATTTCAAAGCAAAAAACATTAGCAGCAATAAATAAGTTCATTTAATAATGATAAAAGGGTCAACTAAGGGAAGCATAATAAACCTAAATGTTTATGCATCTATTAAAGGTTCAAAATACATAAAGTAAAAATTGACAGACTTCAGAGAAACAAGCAAATTCACAATTATAGTCTGAGATTTCAGCAGGCAGAAAATCAGCAAGGATATAGTAGGCTTGAACACCACTGTTCTTCTCAAGCATCCATGGAACACTTACCAAAAGAGACTATATTCTGGGTCACAAAATAAATTATAATAAAAGGAGTAAGTCAAAAGAACTGAAGTCATAAGAGTGTGTTCTCTGACCACAAAGAAATCAAATAGAAATCAAGAATAAAAATATCTCTGGAGAATACTCAAATATTTGCAAACTAATTAACACACATCTAATCCTGGGTCAGGGCGCCTGGGTGGCTCAGTTAAGTGTCTGCCTTCTGCTCAGGTCATGATCTCAAGGTCCTGGGATCAAGCCCCACATTGGACTCCCTGCTTAGAGGGGAGTCTGCTTCCCCCCCAGCTCATGTTCTCTCTCTCTCTCTCTCTCTGTCTCTCTCAAATAAATAAAATCTTTAAATAACCCCTGGGTCAAAGAAGTAAAAAAAAAAAAAAGAAATTAGAAAATATTCTGAACTGAATGGAAATGAACATATAGCACATTAGAATTTCTGGAATCCTGCAATAGCAGCACTCATATGAACATATATAGCAATGAATGTGTATACTAAAAAAGAAGAAAAGTCTCAAACTGATGACCTTTGGCTCCACCTTAAGAAATTAGTAAAATAGTAGTTTAAAAAGGTTTGGTAAACATTGGTTATGTAGAAAAATCTGACAGAATTTTTTAAAGAGCTACTAAAACTAATAAGTAAACTTACCAAGTTCAAGAATGAACCTGGATCCATACCCTGTATCATAAATAAAAAATAATTCAAAACGGAGGCGCCTGCATGGCGCAGTCAGTTAAGCAGCTGCCTTTGGCTCAGGTCATGATCTCAGGTCCTGGGATGGAGACCTGTGTCCAGCTCTCTGCTCAGCAGGGAGCCTGCTTCTCCCTCTCCCTCAGCCTGCCATTACCCCTGCTCATGCTCTCTCTCTCTGTCAAATAAATAAATTTTAAAAATCTTAAAAAAAAAAAAAAGAATACAAACTGGATCTCATGGATCACAGATCTAAATGTTAAGACCTAAAACTATAAAACTTTGTTATTCAACTGCAAAACTTCTAAAAGAAAGCATGAGAGAAAACCTCTGACCTTGTGCTAGGCAAAGATTTCTTAGATAGGAACACCAAAAGCAAAAATCCATAAAAGAACAAATGTATAAACTGGACTTCAAAAGATACTGCTGAGAGAATGAAAAGTCACAGACTAGGAGAAAATCTTCGCAAAAAAAAAAAAAAATACAGGTGATAAAGGAACTATACCTAGAATATACAAAGAATTCTCAAAACTCAACAGGTAAGAAAACCTAATTTTTTAAAAGATTTTATTTATGTATTTGACAGACAGAGATCACAAGTAGGCAGAGAGGCAGGCAGAGAGAGGAGGGAGGAAGCAGGCTCCCCGCTTGAGCAGACAGCCCGATGCGGGGCTTGATCCCAGGACCCTGAGATCATGACCCGAGCTGAAGGCAGAGGCTTTAGCCCACTGAGCCACCCAGGCGCCCAGAAAACCTAATTTTTAAAATGACAAAGGATTTGGACAGTTCAAAGAAGATAAACAGATGGCAAATAAGCCCACAAAGATATGCTCAACATTGTAAGTTATTAGGGAAATGTATATTAAAACCATAATGATACATAGACTACAGACCCATCGGAACATCTAAGATTTTAAAAACTGACAATACTAAGTGTTCATGAATATATAGGGAGAAATCAGAACTCTCAGACATTGCTGGTGGGAATTGAAAATGGTGCAACTACTTTAGAAAACCATTCGGCAGTTTCGTAATGAGGGAATACAAAGAGACACGAGACTTAAGGGTTATTACCTGCCTAAATTACAGTTACGGTTTCATATGCATATACTTATGCCAAAACTATCAAATTATACACTTTGTACATGTGCAATTGCCCTAACTAAAGCTGTTGAGGGGGAAAAAAGCTCTATTATAAGAAAAAATATCTAAAACAGTGGCTGAGACATGGAAAGAAGGATTTGAAACAATCCAAGATGAAGCTGAGAACTGTGGTCTTTCACCCCAGAACAATGAGAAGTAATAGCTAAGCTTTAAGCAAGGGGGTAACGTGATGAAATAAAAATTTTTAAAAATACCTGGTAAGTATGGTTGCAGTGTAGACCAAGATTCTGGGAGGGGGAATGACAGGGAAAACAGTCCTGAGGTCGTTTCAGTTTTCTAGGACAAAAATAGTGGCAACCTGACCTTGGGTGAAGGCACAGAAGAGGAGAGTTAACACACATCAGGTGTGCCATTCCCATGACGAAAGTATAGTGGAAATTACAGCTCTTTGGCTAAGAGTATTCAACATTTCTCTATTTTCATATAAAACGTATTTCTGAGACGAGTAGCTCTAACACACATCAGTGTTGTATGGTACAGCACTAGACAAGAAGTGCACATATTACTATAGTAATGTACATACAAAAGTTTCATATTTACACAATGGTCTTACCTTTACAATCCATGCCAAGTTGTTCAATTAGCGACATGCAAATCATATAATTAGAGCTTGGCATGTGGAAATCCTCCGAAATTGTTTCAGATGACGGAGTTAAGTCATCAAGGTCATCCATAGAATCAATTTGCTTTTTGACCTACAAACACATAATACTACTTCAAAATGTCCCCTAAATATTTATAAAATATACTAAGTGTAGAGAGATGATAAATACCTATATCTTTTTATAAGAGCAAAAAAAGGTACTTTCAAAAGGACTGATTTTTATCAAAACGACCTTTATTAATAACTAGTGTTTCTGAACAACTTTTTCAAAGTAAATGTCTGTACAACAAAGGTAGATTTTCTCTTTTTTCACTACACCTTAACTAAATTAATTTTTTACCATGGAATAATATTTCTGATAAACATTATTTATCAAAATAACATAATAAAATAAAAGTTTAAAAAATAATAAATGAAATAAAATTATATATATATATATATTTACCTCTTCCTCTTCAGTAGATGTTTTCTTTGCAGGTCTAAAAAAAAACAATTCTTTTCAGGCAAATATTAAACACTTAAAATACAAAGAATATCTAAATCATATCTAAACTATATTATTAATAATGTTAACAAAGCATTAAATTTAGATCAAAATGACAAAAAGCAAAGGAAAATCATAACATTACTTGCATTATTTGATACAAAGAAAAATACCACATTTTTTATTGTCATTTTCAATAAAAACAAGCTTTTATTGGCTCTAAAAACTATTTGGAAAGTGCAAGTTAAGTTCTTATATGAAAGAAACCCTTTTTAAATAATCATGATATTAGTGTTTTGAGGATCTACTGTGTAAATACTATGCATTATTATGAAAACTTTACATGTTTTAAAGGTATTTTAAGCCTCACAACAATCTTATAAACGTAGGTAATTATATTAGGTATTTTACACAGGAAGAAAATGTGGCACAGAAAAAAGTAACTTCCCAAAGCTGGTACAGGTGGTCAAGAGTAGACCCAGAACTCAAATCCAGGAAATGTGCCTTCAAAACACGTGTTTTACAGTATGTGGTGAAAGTAATATTTAAGTGTTTTTAAGTAATCTGATAGCAAATGAATCTACTAGTATTCCATTTTTAGCTATAATTGTAAATAATAATTCATGAATCTTAACCATTTTTTTAAGCAAAAAGACTTCATATGTAGGCAATATTGAAAAACCTACTTTCAAACAACTAAAGATTTGCTTCTTCTAAAGAAGTTGATCAATGGGCATTCATTTATTCATTCAACTGTTATTCACAAACACACACTTATTAAGCATACTATATATGTGTCAATGACACTGTTGGCACAGGAATCTTCGGCTTTTGTAATTTAGACCTTTATAAACCAAAAGTAATAATCTATGATAGATTAATAGTTTATTTTTCAATTATAAATAAAATCTTTCCCCTTCCCCTAGAATCTAAACAAATATTAAGTAAATATAACCAGATACTTCAAAGTCCCTAATAAAACCATAGCTGTTCATGATACTGTCAAAGGCACTGAATATCTAAAATTATCAAGGAATGATTAGTTCTATTCAGAATGGCCTAAGGTTTGTATATTTACTATTATACATATAGTTTTAAATCAATGAATGATAGTATCTGCATATTCAATTATATGAGAATACTCCACTGTGGAACCAATTCTGAATAAACAACTTCTTGACACAAAACTACATGAATAGGAGTACTAAGGACAATCACTACATAATCTTTAAAAGAATGTAATACAATCAATAAGCTTTCTAACATTTGGAAATGTGAACAAAATTAAATTAAATAACCATGCCTATCTCTATTGGATCATTTCCAGGAGCATACAAACGTACTCTAAAAGCTCATCTTAAATTTAAAAAATAAAGAAAATTCCTTTGAACTCCACATTCTTTTTCAGTTATCATCCATTTCTCTATTACCTTTCCCTGTAACAATTCTCTAAGGAGTTCTTTATACTTATTCATTACAGTCCAGCTTCCATGGTGACTGTTGAAACCGCTCCTTGTCAAAGTCACTTGTCCTCATCTTAACCTTTCAAGCACTGTGTCTGATATACTTGAGTATTTCTTGTCTTTGCCTGTACCTACACTACAGCATTTTATTTCCATAAAAAGTAATCACTGTTAAAATTCCTTCAGAGGGAAATAAAGAATTTATAGATTTTATCTTCCTTCATCCTGATCCGTTCCACTTGAAGTGCTGTCATCATTCATTTGTAGTGGACGAGAAGTTAGAGAAGTGGCTTTCTCAAACCTTGGTGTAATCACAGATTCTTTTGATGTTTGTTTTTCTTTTTCCCCTTTCCTTTCTTCCTCTGTATCCAAAGCAGGATTACTATTTTTAAAAATCTGGTTAAAATATCCATTAAAAAGCTAATATTTTCAGGTGCCCGGGTGGCTCAGTTGTTTAAGCCACTGCCTTTGGCTCAGTGGCCTTCTCCCCTCTCATGCTCTCTCTTACTCTCTATCCCTCTCTCTCAAATAAATACTTGACCATTCTCTTACACCATACACAAAGATAAACTCAAAATGGATAAAAGACCTCAATGTGAGGCAGGAATCTATCAAAATCCTAGAGGAGAACATAGGCAGTAACCTCTTCAACATCGGCCACAGCAACTTCTTTCAAGACATGTCTCCAAAGGCAAAGGAAACATAAGTGAAAATGAACTTTTGGGACTTCCTCAAGATAAAAAGCTTCTCCACAGCAAAGGAAACAGTCAACAAAACGAAGAGACAACCCATGGAATGGGAGAAAATATTCGCAAATGACACTACAGACAAAGGGCTGATATCCAAGATCTATAAAGAACTCCTCAAACTTAACACACACAAAACAGATAATCACATCAAAAAATGGGCAGAAGACATGAACAGACACTTCCCCAAAGAAGACATACAAATGGCTAACAGACACATGAAAAAATGTTCATCTTCATTAGCCATCACGGAGATTCAAACCAAAACCACATTGAGATACCACCTTACACCAGTTAGAATGGCCAAAATCAACCAGACAGTAAACAACAAGTGTTGGAGAAGATGTGGAGAAAGGGGAACCCTCTTACACTATTGGTGGGAATGCAAGCTGGTGCAGCCACTTTGGAGAACAGTGTGGAGATTCCTTAAGAAATTAAAAAGAGCTTCCCTATGACCCTGCAATTGCACTACTGGGTATTTACCCCAAAGATACAGATGTAGTGAAAAGAAGGGCCGTCTGTACCCCAATGTTCATAGCAGCAATGGCCACAATCGCCAACCTGTAGAAAGAGCCAAGATGCCCTTCAACAGATGAATGGATAAAGAAGATAAGGTCCATATATACATTGGGATATTACGCCTCCATCAAAAAAGGTGAATACCCAACTTTTGTATCAAAATGGACGGGACTGGAGGAGATTATGCTGAGTGAAATAAGTCAGGCAAAGAGAGTCAATTATCATATGGTTTCACTTACTTGTGGAGCATTGGGACATTGGGAGATGGAGAGGAGAAGTGGGTTGGGGGAAATAGGAGGGGGAGACAAACCATGAGAGCGGTGGACTCTGAGAAACAAACTGAGGGTTTTGGAGGGGTGGGGGTGGGGATTGGTTGAGCCTGGTGGTGGGTATTAAGGAGGGCACGTATTGCATGGAGCACTGGGTGTGGTCCATAAACAATGAATATTGGAGCATTGGGAAAAAATTAAATTAAATTTTTAAAAATCTTTTTAAAAACTTTTTAAAAAATTTAAAAAGCCAATGTTTTCTAATAATTTTACTGGTAAAGAATAAAATTTTTTTTCCTAAAATTCAGCTACCCATCTCAATTCATTTATTAGTTCACAGAACAGTTATGAAGTCCAACCATACATAAGCAAATACACATCCCTTGCTTCAAAGACTGATAAATATACAATTACAATGCAATGTCTTTGTGGTGACAAAACAGCTGTGGACCTCTTTGTAGGAGCTGTGGAACCAAGCACCATAAACCAAGGGACCTAGGAAAACTCTTGCCTATCCATGCATCAGATAACAGGCACATTCACTACAGTCCTAGCTGTGGACCCAGCAATAGCCCATACACTGGCTCCAGGCCCTTCCTCTCAACCACATCTGGGAGCCCCTGGAAAACACTGTCTTAGATAATCACCCATTGAAGAGAGAGCCTTTTTGGAAAACTAGATTCCTACAGTAAAGTTCTAGCACACCACCAGAGCAAAAAGAAAAAAAAAAAACAAAACACAAAACAATCAGCTTTGGATACACTGGAAAGGTAGTCATTAAAGACTATTTCAAATGCAAAGGCAGCAATGTAAAACTTCAAAGAATATAAAAAGTCAAGGAAATATGATACCACAAAATAATCACAATAATCTTCCAATAATTGATTTCAAACACATGCAGATCAGTAGTTTATCCAAAAAGGAATTCAAAATAGCAGTTTTAAGTTAACTCAGTGAGCTACAAGAAAACACAAAAGCCAATTCAGGGGTGCCTGGGTGGCTCAGTCGGTTAAGCGCCTGACCCTTGATTTTGTTTCAGGTCATGATCACAAGGTCATGAGATCCAGCCCAGAACTGGGCTTATGCTCAGTGCAGAGTCTGCATGTCACTCTCCCTCTGCTACTTGCCTGACTCACACACATGCTCTCTCTAAAATAAAGAAATAAACAAACAAATAAAATCTTTAAAAAAAAAGCCAGTTCAATAAAATGAGAAAAATACTAGATGAACAAAATGAGAAGTTTAATAAAGAGTTGAAAGGGCACCTGGGTGGCTCAGTCAGTTAAGTGTCTGACTCTTGGTTTCAGCTCAGGTCATGATGTCAGGGTTGTGGGATCGAGCCCCGAGTCTGCTTGAGATTCTCTCTCCCTCTCTCTGTCCCTCCCCCAACTTGTTCTCTTTCACTCTCTTTCAAAAAAATCAATAAAATATATTTGTTTAAAAGAGCTGGAAATAGTTTTAAAAGAACTAAAAAATTCTGGAGCTGAATAATATAGTGAATGAAATGAAAAAAAAGCAATAGAAATCACTGACAGGGGGCGCCTGGGTGGCTCAGTTGCTCAAGCGACTGCCTTCAGCTCTGGTCATGATTTCAGGATCCTTGGATCCAGCCCGGCATCAGGCTCCTGAGCAGGGAACCTGCTTTCCCCTCTCTCTGCCTGCCTCTCTGCCTACTTGTGATCTTTCTCTCTCTGTCAAATAAATAAAAATAAAATCTTTTTAAAAAGAGAGAGAAAAGAAAAGAAATCACTGAGAGGAAAATGGATCCAAAAAAATCCTGTGAATTTAAAATTTTCAAATTTTAAAACTTTAAAATTATCCAATCAGTGGAGAACAAAGAAAAAAGAAAGAAAAAGAATGAGAAAAGCCTATGTAATTATGGGATACCACTAAAAGAAACAATGTGTAAGTTACTGCAGTTCTGGAAGGAGGAGAGAGAGAGAAAAAGACATAAAGCTTAAAGAAGTCACAGGTGAGAACTCTCAAACCTGGGGAAACATTTGGAATCTAAGTTTATGAAGCTCAGTCATCAAAAAAACTCAACTTAAAGAGATTTTCCCCATAACACATTATAATAAAACTGTTGAAAATCAAAATCAAAGAGAGAATCATAAAAGTAGCAAGAGAAAAGAAGCTTGTCACCTATAAGTGAAATCTCGTAAGGCTATTAGCAATTTCTCAGCAGAAACCTTACATGCCAGGAGAAGAATGGGATTGTATATGCAAAATGCTGAGAGAGGGGAGCCTGGGTGGCTGAGTGGCCTGGGCCTCTGCCTTCAGCTCAGGTCATGATCTCAGGGTCCTGGGATTGAGCCCCACATCGGGCTCTCTGCTCAGCGGGGAGCCTGCTTCCCCTTCTCTCTCAGCCTGCTGTTCTGCCTACTTGTGATCCCTCTCTCTGTGTCAAATAAATAAAATCTTTTTAAAAAATGCTGAGAGAAAAGAACTGCCAACAAGAATACTTTACTGAGCAAAATTATCCTATAGAAATCAATCAAATCAAATCAGTAAGTTTGATACACATTAACAGAATGAAAAAAAAATTATACGATCATCTCAATATGTGCAGAAAAAGCATTTGACAAAATTCAACATCTTTTCATGATAAACACTCTCAATAAAGTGGGTACCTGGGACGCCTGGGTGGCTCAGTTGGTTAAGCGGCTGTCTTCAGCTCAGGTCATGATCCCAGAGTCCTGGGATCAAGTCCCACGTCCGGCTCCTTGCTCGGCAGGGAGCCTGCTTCTCCCTCTGCCTCTGCCTACCACTCTGCCTCTGCCTACCACTCCGTCTGCCTGAGCTTGTGCTCTTGCTTTCTCTCTCTAATAAATAAATAAATAAAAATCTTTTTAAAAAAATAAATAAAATAAAATGGGTACCAAAGTATCATACCTGAACATAATTAAGGCCACATATGAAAAACCCACAGCCAACATCATACTCAGTGGCAAAACACTGAAAGTTTTTCCTCTAAGTTCAAGAATAAGACAAAGACACCCACTTTACCACTCGTATTCAACATCAGACTAGATAAATAAAAGGCATCCAGATCAGAAAAGAAGAAATCAAACTGTCTTTGTCTGCAGAGGATATGATCTTACATATAGAAAATCCTGAAGACACCACCAAAAAGCTGTTAGAACTAGCAAAGATGGATACAATATCCACATACACAAATCTGTCACATTTCTATACATTAATCAAAAAAATCTGAAAAAGAAATTTAAAAATACCATTCACAAAAGCATCAAAAAGAACAAAATACTTAGGAAT